>BSBK01001552.1:2500-100000 GCA_027943335.1 Chamaecyparis obtusa | reverse complement strand
CATCATCAATAATTCCATTAGCTCCTCTAATAGCATTCACTATCTCCTTAATTATACCATAGTACTGAGCAATATTCTCACCTTCTTGCATTTTCATTTCATCAAACTTACCTCTCAAGATTTCAGCTTTTGCCCTCAGTACATTTGTATCACCACCATAGATAGTTGCAAGAGTATCCCACATTTTCTTTGCAGTAGTGCAATTATTGATATCTTCAAATTCAGGATAGCTTAAGGCATATAAAATCTCCAACATTTCTTGATTATGTTCCTATTTTGATTTCATCTCCTTAGTAGTCATAGGTGCAACAGGTATAACATATTCATGTTCAACATAGTACTTCGTCGAATCACCAATTCTATCCAGATGCAATTTCATCAAACTCTACCATGCAGGGAAGTTCTCTTTGTTCAACTTTGGCACCTCCTTTTTATACATCTTGATCATTAGCTTCAAGTACCTTTAAACTTTTCTCTATAAGCACCAACAACTCTGATACCAATTGTTAATATTATTTAGAACAACAGAGGGAGGGGGGGTGAATCAGTTATTCTTAGGTCTAGATGTACCAATTGAAATTTTAAACACTTCAACAATCTCAGATCTAATCACAAACACTACTCAGTCTCTAAAATATATACCAAAAACATATAACATGCAGTCCACTATCCAAAAGTAATTAACTTCTAGAATATAGAAATATTCACATCAAAAAATTCACACAAGTATAACACTAGTATTTATAGTGGAAACCCAACTTGGGAAAAACCACTTTGTAACATGTTACTGATATTTTCACTCTTCTAAAGTGAGCTCTGTGAAAATCTAACCTTGTTAAAGGTTTACAAACACACTGCTAGGTGTGACCCTGTTAAAGGATTTAAACACTCTATCAAAAGTGACCTAGTTAGAGGATTTAAGTACATTCCATTAGAATACCACCTTAATTAAAGGATTTCAACAATGACTGTTAGATCAACCTTGATTAAAGGATTTAGATTGATACAATGGTTAGAAAGTAATGGTAGTTTCTGATCTGAAAAACATACAACTCACTTTGCAAATAAAAAATCCAATTCACACATATATGTTGATTTATTGATTGGGCTCCATTTCCATCTCCATCACTAATATGCTTGGAATTCACTTCAAGCAATCATAACTCTTATCAACTCCTTTACAATTTCACCTTTAGCCTTCTACTTAGACTTGTCAGTCAATAACATCAGCAACTTTAGCCCATATTGTAACCTCATAATTAGGTTTTCCTTTATACCTCTTCAATTAGATAGATCCATCTTTTTCTGCTCAATCTCCTCTATAGATCTTAGGTTAGGTTAGATTCATCAAATCCTTCCAACATTTAAGTTCTTCATCCTTCCTTCTAGATACATCTTCAAACTTATCATTGAATCCATAATAAAATAATTTACCATGCATTAGATTCTCCATACAATCAATTAATAAAGTCAATACAATTTACATATCCCAATAATTTAACTATGTCTACTGGGGATCTCATTCTTTCTCCAAATGAAAATAATTGACACTCGGTCAATACTATGTTCATCTCCTCGGTCATCATTATATAACTCGGTCATCTCTACAAACTATCTTCCTCGACTAACATTGTCTTTCTTGGTAGTTTCTTGTCGCTTGACATAAACTGATGTTTAGTCAACACTAAATTTACTCAGCATATACTAGTGCTCAATTGACACTAACATCACTCGGCTTAAACTAGATTTATTCACCTTCTCTTAGTTAAGCCTATTTCTCCAGTCTTTCTTCTTACTTAGATAAACAATACATTATCTTATAAATGTGCCAAATAATCAAGTACCCATTGAAGTATCAAATAACTCAACCTTTCCTTAAGTTCTCTTGTTATCTCCCTTGCCCTAATCCTTTTCATCAATCAAGATATATGGTACTCTCTTAGATAGAAACTGTCTTACTAGTTAAGGTTTGACATCAATGACAATAAAACAATTGTTTCAATTGTAGTTTCCAACAATGCTGATATTCCTTTTCCAATCTTTGAGGTAAATAATGTGTAAGTTGAAAGTACATATGATTTTGATAAATTTGATGCTGTCATATATGATGAATATGAAGATATATGTACTAGTATAGATTCATATTTTCAAGAGCCTAGTGTCATTGATTCTTGTATATGCCATGATGCTGAAGAAAGTGATAAATTTGAATGTGTTTTCTCAGATTTGCAAGTGATTAATGAGCCATTGACTAACAATAATTTTTATTTTTTAAAAGATGCTAATAAGAATTGTGATCAACAAGCTATATCTAATTTTGTGCAGTCAAATTTTTCTTTCGAGATGTTCTATTTTAGTTTGCAAAGTGTTGATATAAAAGAAGCTTGTGTTGGAAATATAGATGCAGTAACTGAGAGGGGGGGTGAATTAGTTAACCACAAAAATATTACCACTGATCCCTTAAATATCTTAACAAATTATTTACTGTACCACTCGGTAAATATACAGAGAAATGCTGAAAACTTGATCCTTGAAGTGTGTAATAATTAAATTGTTCTTAAGCACTCATCACTGATTAACTTACATGAATAAAGAAAATAACATGAACACAAGAGACACCAGATTTACCATGGAAACCCAATATGGGAAAAACCAACAATGTAACTAGTTAATATTTTTCACTATTCTGAAGTGATGCCTTGTTAGAAGCCAACCTGGTAAAAGGTTACAAAACACACTGTTAGGTGTGACCTTGTTAGAGGATTTAATCACCCTGCTAGGAGTGGCCTTGTAAGAGGTCTTGAAACAATTCAATAGAACTGTTACCTTGTTAGAGGATTTACAACATGGTTGTTAAACCAACTCGGTTAAGAGATTTTGATATCACTGCTACAATTGCTAGAGAGTAACAATGAAATGACCTGCAACTAAATTGCTGAATATAGATCTCTGTTTTGTTTCACTAGATCCTTACTGATCAATTAAATCTTTGCTGCTCCTCAAGGATATCTGACCATCCTTCAAAATTCGCACACACCTTTCTTCAAAATGATTTCTGCATGTTGTATATCTTTTATTCACCACTTGACCTTCTATATATATATGCCATTTCATAATCATTTAGATTGTCAAGTCGGCACTAATAATTATTATAACAGTCGGCTGGGATAAACAAATTATAATAATAAAATTCTTTGAAAGGGCTGACCTTGCTCGGTAAACATTAATCCTAAAAAGATTTTCTTCGGTGACCACAGTGAATTCTGAAACATCCTTTGGAGACCGAGAGAGCTCGGTAACCACTAATATTCCTTCGATAACCGAGGAGGCTCGGTTAACACTGTTACCTTGTCATGTTTCCTTTAGACACCCGAGAGAACTCGGTAGACACTAAAAAATGCCTAGCTGACCGACTGAGCTCGGTAGATACTGAGAGTGATAATTGATATGACATTTGTGTGACATCAAAGACAACACATAGCTAATCCAACAATGTCCTTCAGACAATTGTATCCAACAGCTTGTTCTTTGGTGCAAATTAGTGTTCAGTATATGGATGTTTCCAGCCATGAGAATGAGTTGGAATGTTTCCTTTTTCAGCAAGTTAGTGATATTAGAGGGTGTGATAATTTGATGTCACACAATTATCAACATTCATGGGGATTTTATAACTTGGTTTTGCCAGTTAATGGTGAGTATGCTAATTGTTTTTTATATGATATGCTAAAGATAAATTGCAGTGTTTTTGATCAGGAAGATGGAAGAAATAGTTTCAGTTTACCTTTTCTCTATGGGGATGAAAATCATATGTTTGACAAGGGTAAGGGTTGATTCCCATTTTGGGCCTTTGGGCCTTTTGAAAATAATGTATATTTTATATAGTTGTTTTATTTTCAGCCCTGTGGTGTGTTTGCTTTCAATAAGGATTCCATTGTTTCTGAAAAAGAGAGAAAAATCTATTTTCATTTTTGATTGGTCTTCTTTAACCATAAGATTCTAAGTTCTTGCATGGGAAAAAGTTACCCATCATCCCCAAATAGATCCATTGTTAGCCCATTTTCTTGTCATTGAAATAATCTGTTGAAAATGGAACTCATTCTTGTAAAGTCAAAAGTTTTCCATATCCTATGTCAAGATGAATAAATAGGATTTTTCCAATGCAAGGGTTTCAAAACAATTTCATTTAAGTCCATAAAACCCTACCTCAAGTCTATTTCTTCATTACCTTTTTCTTTCCACTTAGTCCAATTTTTCAGCATGTGTTCTTTTTCATCGTCGAGTGGGGCCAAAATCTTTAAAGTTTTTTTTGCCTAGTAAATTATTTAATTTTTCCTTAGTCTCGGCAGGTTTATATTTCCTAAGTCTCCACAATTTTTTTACTAAGTACCAGTCATTTATTAAAAGGTTAAACCTCTCATTGATCTGATGGCCAACACAATGCCACAATGAAGAAGTGCTCAAAGATAAGCCATCGTGAGATCACAACATCCATTGGATGCATCATTAACAAAAGAAACAAAGTGGGACTAGTCTATTTGGTTTTATATCTACCATCTGATCATAATAATTTGATGATGTGTGTTCACTGGGCCCAATCACTAAAGGAATTATTAAAGTATCGATAAATGTATTTTAATATAATGGTCAATGCAATCCTACAATGAAAAGATAACTAAAGGTTTGTGATTGCAGCATCACGACGGCCGTTAGATCTACCAGTTAGCAAAGAGTGACATCACTGGGGCTGAGAGATAAAGTTTCATAAAGATCCTGACATATTCCTATTCATAAATATCCTGGCATATTCCTACCGTCTGATCGTCCAAAGAAACATAAAGTAAAGTGGTGGAGTCCAATCACTAAGAAGAAAGGATGACCATTAGATGATCTTGATCCAATAGTGGCTATGAAATCTAAATGTTAGGTGGGTCGAAAGGGATGTATTCTTGAACACCGTCAGATGTGTTTTGATCTAATAATAGGCGTGAAGCCTTGATCAGGAGTTGCAACAAGTTTATTCATCGTGGGATCATGCTTTGTTGATGTGTGTCCTAGATGATGTCATATGTTAGTGGGGCCAAAGGTTCACCAAGTGATAAAGGAATGCCATCTACAAAAAGATCTAATGGTAGGTGCTATTCTGTGAAGAAAAGATGTAAGGTTTTTAGCCATCACAGGATCACACTTTGTTGACGCGTGTACCGATTTGTAAGTGGTCTGCAGGTTTATAAAATGCTAAAGGACCAGCAGATTTAAAGGAAGATTGATGAGAAGCATGTTGCCTCAATGAAAAGATGAATGATGGTTAGTGATCATAGGATCATGCCCTGATACTATGTGTCCACCCCAATAATTAAATAAAATGGTGGGTCCTCGGTGCGAGGTAATGTTGAGTTTCTTGTTTTTGATTGGTTATGGAGGAGGGTGATGTGTAAAATAAATTTCAAACCCTTAGTTGACTATTTTGTTGATTTATGAGAACCGCATGATGTGCCAGGAAGATTGGAGATCGACGGCCATATTTTAAACTTGTTGATTAACATTTGCAACTAGAATATTTAAATTGTCTAAGGGTTTTTTCTCTAGGATTGAAGTAACCATGAACTAAATCAATTTTATTTTGTTCCAAGGAAAGTTACAACATGGGATAAAATCACAAAACCCAAAATAAAAAGAAGCCTACAACTGTTGATTTGGAGGCTATGGAGGAAGACTAATCAACATATGGTATCTGATCATTGAGCATAGGGAGGGTAGTTATCATGAAAAGGATAGTGTATGTTAGCCGGATGGCGGTCACTATCCATGTAACGACTTTTGAAGTTACCTTGAACACATGTAGACAAAGGTGCCACCTGTTGAAGATTTCATATGATTGAGGAAGATGCTCTTCCAATTTACTCTCCATGTTTTGTAATGTTTATAACTTATTTTGTCTTCTAGTATTTTTCTTCTCCTAGCCATCTGAAGCTTGTTTCATCTTGTTTCTTCTAGGATTCCAAGATGGCTAGTGAGTGCTATATATAGGTGTGTGTGTGAAAATTGTCCCTGATCTGTAGACACAACACTTCAGTAAAATATTAGAGGTTAGCAAAAATCATGCAAAATTGAAATCTAATCTAACCAAGCGATCTATTGCCTTCTAATAGGTGCGAGATTGATGTTCTCAGATTGCTATCGAGATCAGTGACCTAGACGACACCTAAATGAAGGATTTGAATGCAAAAGATGGATATGGAATATGAATGCAATTAATCTATATTTTTTTGGTATTTTCTATGCAATGATATGAAAACTTGATATGGAATCTATGCTAATATGGAAATTGATATGCTAAAATGATCTAACAATGATATGAAAAAGAATCTAAATGAATGTAAAATAAACAAATTGATCTCACAATAGCCTTGATTCGCAATAAGCTTTGATTCTCCAGATGTCGATTCTCCAGCATAAGTTTGCACAATTATGAGATTCTATGGATGCAAATTTGAGAGATGAATTATGAAGAGCTGAGCCTTGATTTTATAGAAATCCAGGGCTTTAGAGGTTTATGGAAAAAAGCCATAAATCACTCAAATAACTCAACTTGATTTTTGAGTTATTTTTAAATAAAGATAATTTAATTCACAAAAACATGCAAATCATGCAAAAACAACTTTTTAACTCAAATTAAAAGTTTAGATCAACTTTAAAACTCAAAAATGATGTTGAGTTCCAAAACGTCAATAACTTGGATTGATTTTCTGATTTGGAGTTTAACTGCTCTTTGATTGTGCACATGGATAATTATGAATTAATAAATAAATAAAGTGATTTATTCTCAACTTAACTGATTTTGAAAATAAATAATTGATTTATGGGTTAATCAATCATTTAATCAAACTTTTATTAAAAACTATATTATTAAATAATGACAACATGCTTTAATTAATTAAATAAGAATTTAATCAATTATTCATAGGATATTGGATTTATTGTCAAAATTAAATAATACAATTAATAATAGATAGAATTAAATTTAATTAAACAATTAAGTGGCAAATATTAAATCTAATTAATTAAACATGAAAATATTCAATTAATCAAAGTTTTAGGATAAATGTGATTTATTGTCAAATAATCATTAAATTAAAGGTAATTAAGATAATTAAGAATATTGCTGGGAATATTCCCGATGCAAAATTTAAGATAATCAATTAGGATTCAATGATGTTCAGATGTGCCTTAGGTTATGACTTTGATGTCGATTTCATTTGATTTGATGATGTAGGAGATTAATGAACTTATAGCCCATTTTTGGGGTATTACATTTTGCCCCTCTTTGAATTGTTGTACGAAGCGTAGTGGTTCAAAGACAGTCTGTGTTTGATAGAGATATGAAACGGATTTGAAATTGATAATTAATATGAGACAGAAGTTGATTGATATTGATTTGATATGAAGATAATAGGTCCTGAATGACCAAAGATAATGTTCATTGTAGCAGCAATGAACTGAGGATTGCGAAAAAAAGTGTCAAAATCCCTGATTCCGAACCTTATGATTGCGAAGAAGTGAGTGACTGGTTCTAGACTCGATTGTCTTAGCAGAACTAGTAGGTATCACATCCGAACCCTTCAGTTGCCGAAGAACCAAGAAAAGAACACTATGATCCGATGGTTGCAAAAACTGATGCAGTTTACAAGATTAGGAGAATACCAGATTGATATGGATCGATGAATCTAATATACCCCAAGTGATGATAGATTTTCCCCGAGCGATGAGGACTTTTGATGAATCAGCAACTAGACATGGTTGTTGTCTTGATCACTGATGAAAGATTGATTTCCATAAAGATATGATTTCAAATTTCATTACAGACTTTGAATGATATGCAATACCATGCCCCCTTTAGGATTAAAATTGAAATCTAACAAGAAAAGTCAGCGTTGATAGTTTAGAAGCATGTTAATTGATTTGAGAAGTGGTTATACATGTCTGGGAACACGTTATGCATCGTTTGGAGGTCCTGGAGACCAAGTAGACTAGGTTTGACCATGAGTTGACCAAGTTGAAATTTTGATAGTTTGATGGAAGATAATCAGTTAAGTTGAAAAATGAATTTCTACTATAATTGAAGGTTGATTATGCAAGCAGTAGTTAATAATATAAATAATCTCAGATTTTGATTTTGATCTTAAAAAAGGATTCTACTTGTTGTTTCGTTGGAGGAACCTTCGTGTGAGATTTGGCTCTTGTTAGATTGGAAGAGGTGATTGAAGAATCTTTTAAGTGTTCAAGCAATTTGTGAGATCATGCAAAGTGCAAAAATGCAAAGAAACATGCAGGATGATAATGCAACCCTAGGACCTAGGACCTACTCACTGATCATGTGTCGATTTGTTATCATCATTGAACTTTTAGGTAACTAGATAAATCAATACAATGCCCACTAGCTATGAAACCATAGACATATGAATATCGATTTGTATACAAAAGAATCAATACAACACCCATTGGTCAACAACCATGGATATATGAATATTGATTTTATTTTCAGAATGTCAGATTAGATATAAGCACCAAGGCACAAATGCCAGGATGACCTAAATATCATGTCCATTTTGACATAGCAATTTTTACAAGCATCAAAACATAAATGTCGTGATGACCGAAATACTCCTTGCATGATAAACACATCAAACAACCAAGAGATTATTCAAAATGCAATGTGAATTACCCTTAGTGACCCTTTATCACTCACATCCTTAGGTAAGATTGCATTTCATAGTAGGAGAAAGAACTCACTCAAAAAGACAATAGTTAGATCAAACTTCCTTAAATTTTTTGGGTATCAATGGTCGAGGTATGCATGGCCATCCAATTCGAGATAGAGGCTCTTACAATCGGACACCATTTCAATCTAGAATTTCCAAAGTTGTTAGATTTTCACATACAAGAAGAAAACAAAGAAAAGATTATGCCCCCAGTCATCACTCTCTAAATCCTATAAAAGACATCATCGAAGAGCTCAAAGGGACACAATATGCAAAAATCTCAATGTGAATCAGTAAGCATACAAGGAGATAAAAGCATGAAAAGCACAGATTGTTTTCAGTTTGTGTTTGATTGTTGTTGTAAATGCAAAATCCTTTCTGGAGAGGAGACTGACTGACTGACTTAGATATAGCTTCAAAGGACTCTCACTAGATATGACACGTCTAAAGTATACTGGAGACCATAGGATATGACATCGATTGCCCCCAAGTTGGAACATTGATAGGATACAAACGCTTGAGCTGATTGGTGTACAAACCGACTTATTGAAAAATTGGAAATGCAGAAACAAACAGAGAGATATGTACAAACTAAAGTAAAAATGAAAGCTGGGAAAGACCAAGATTGTGCTGATAGATGGAGCATTTTGAAACAAGTGGCACCCGTTTGCCAGGTTTTCACCATCTTGGTAGAGATTCTATTTTTGCTACCAAGGCACCTGTTTCCAGGTTTTCACCAAGGCACTTTTTCTTTTTCTCATTTTTTTTTTTCATTTTTTTTTTTTTTTTCATTTTTGATATTTTCTGATTTTTTTTGTGAATCATCAAGGTGCCTATTGCTAAGTTTTCACCAAGATGTTCATTTTTTCAAGACATTTTCCAATTTTAAAGATTTTTTCAGGATATTTTACCATAGACTGAATGCCTTAGGCGTATAATTTCTTCAAATGGAGAATGTTCATTGGTTCTCAGAACTGTTCTCCTTCAGTCGTTGAGAGTTGACAGGCACCAAAGCCAAAAGTACCAGTGATAAAAAAGGTACCCAGCCAATTGGGTTCAAACTTCCCCTTGCGTTCTCGATGTGATTGATTTTTAGGATTTTCTCTCAAGACTAGATCACCAACCTGAAATTCTCTGTGTCTGACTTTCTTGTTGTAGCCTCTAGACATTCTCTTCTGATATACTCTGAGATGATCATACGCTACTTGTCTATGCTCATCTAGTAGTTCAAGTTCTTGCAACCTAGACACTCTATAGTCATCATCAGTTACTAGATCATGCATTCTGATTCTTAGTGATGAGATTTCAACCTCAATAGGTAGTACCACTTCAGACCCATAAACTAAAGCAAAAGGTGTAGCCCCAATAGGTGTTCTGTTACTTATTCTAATACTTGTTCTGATACTAGTTCTAATACTAGTTCTGATACTTGTTCTTATACTTGGTATACTTGATAAGATCTTTTTCCATTGCAAACTCCAAAGCAAGATCATATCATGCAGTCCCAATGTCTAGCAAGGTGGAGAACAAGAGGGATTGGCAAGCTAGTGGAGGAGATGGAAGAGAAGAGAATGAAGGAGAATGAAGGGAAGAAATCCTCAAGGGAAAACTCCTAGAGAATATCCAAGCTAGGGAAAAATTGTCATGTAAAAGAACTTTTGGACAAGCAATGAAAGGCCAGTATAGGATAAGTCACAAAAGCGTAATGCCAAAGAAGGATAGGATGTAGTCCAAAGGAGTAGACATGTCAAGAGGCTTCATAGCACTGTGTTTTACTCTTTCTTCTATTAGATCAAGACCAAAAGGGAAAATGATAGAGATAGGTGAAAATGAATGGAGGAAGATAGACATGAAGGCTAAATAGGAAGGGAATGAAAGCAAGATCATCATAAGATAGCTCACAAGATAGCCAAATGTTCGTGTATAGATCAACATTGTCAAGATCAAAGAGAGAAGATGAAATAGATGAAATATGTAGAAGAACTATGCATGATGCCTGATTGCCAGGTTTTCATCATGGTACTTATCCAAGGCACCACAAGGGAGTGGTTTTCACCATAGGATGAATTTATTTCTCTTTACTTTTGCTACCAAGGCACCTGTTTCAAGGTTTTCACCAAGGCACATTTTCAATTTTATTTTATTTTTCTTTTTTTTAAAAAATTTTTGGAAGAAGGAAAGATTTTTAGATAGTGCTCCTTGAAAGGATAAACCATGATATGCCAAAGAATCAAAATACTTCTCAAAGATGCTGATAGGAAAAGGGAGATGGAAGAGAAAAATGGAGGATAAGATTTTATGTAAAGTGAGTGAGGTTGGAAGATAGGAGGAATAGGCAAATGAGGAAAAATGATAGAAGGTAGAAGGATAATGCATGGAAGGATTGTGAAAGGGTAGATGGAAAGGAAGGCAAGCTCAACATCAACACATACCTTGAAGGGTGGTGAGAGGATGGAGGAATCGTGAATGAATATGGCGAATGGATAGCAGAGGTTGTGGTTTAGGTGTATGGAATGAAGGAATGCGTTTGGAAGAAGATGAAGTGGAATTCTTTGGAAGCTTGAATGTCAACTTAAATTTTTGCTCAACACCAAACTCTTTCAAGAGAGACTTTGGAATCCATATAGCCGTAGGCTTTTCATTTTTTTTTGGTAATTTGGAGAGAATATCTTTAATGATGAATTTTAGAACCCATACTTGTCTTGTAGTTTTCATCTTAGATATCTCTTTTGACTTTATGCATCCATGTCATTTAGAGGAGACATGGTGATCCTTTTTTGATAGATTCTTGTATTGATTCTTTTTCTTGTATTGAACATTCAAGTTACTTCCAAAAGACTTGGGACTTGTGGAAGAAGGAGGATATGACTGGTTTAGATGGGTGGGTGGATAAAAAAGATTCAAGGGTATGCATCTATGTTGATCTTGAGGAAAGATGGGAGATGGAGGGATGTAAGGACCCAAGATGGATGGTGAATTAGGAGAGTTAGGAGGGGAAAGTGAAGGGACATAAGGACCCAAGATGGAAGGAAGACATGAAGCCTTTAGTAGTGGTGGAAGAGGTCCAAGGATGGAAGTGGAAGATGCAAAAGGATAATCAAGAAGTTCATTAGCATCTATATGACAACCAAGGATATCAGCATCTTTAGAGTGAGCATTAGAATTTTTAATAGAATCAAGTACATCTTGAATATGAGCACCTTCTTTGATAGGATTGTTCAAAGCTTGCAAAGAATTAGGAAGAGTAGAAAGTGGAAATGAACATGGAGTGGTAGAACAAGAAGATGGAAAACTTTGATCTTGACAAGGATCTTTGGATAGCATAAGCACATAATTTTTCTCTTGATTTTCAATAGGCTTAACATCAGAAGTAACAACACCATTTTTACCAACCTTAATGGGAGTATCATCTTTGAAAAGTGCAAGTGTAGTAAGGTTATTTTGATTGTCAATAAGTTCAATAGTGTAAGTAGTAGCTTGATCTTGCTTAGCAGAAGACTTAAGACATGGTGGAATGCATGAAAAAGGGTGTGCAGGATCAAAAGAACCCTGAGGTAGATAAGAGACATCATGAAAAGGAGTGGATGACATGGAGGGTTCTTGATCTTGATCTTTCTTTATGTTCTTTTCTTTATCATTTTTAGATTCCTCTTGACATGGAGCCACTTCTAAGGACAAGGAAGTATGTTGGGATTATATGGAAGACTTTGGAAGAGATGGTGGAGGACTAAATGAGGTAGGAATTATAGCATATGAAGGCTTAGGCTCTTTAGGTTTAGCATTATTGAAAGTATTGGTAGCCAAGTGAAGGTTAGCTTGAGTTTTTTTAAGAGGTAGCCCTGGAGGATAACTATAGGGAACCACATGAAAAGTATCAGGGCTTATGTCGGATGAAGGTTCTGTGAAAGATTTGAAAGACTCGAAAGCTTTAGGAAATGTACAGGTATTGGAGGAAGTAGGGGATGGAAGGGAACCATCACAAGACAAAGGTCCAACATTAAAATGATCTTTCTTGAGAGTGTAATCTTTATTTTCAGCCTGAGAGTTCTTAGAGGAGAGATCCTTATAATATTGACATTTCAAATCAGCATGGTACATTTTATATTCCTCAATAGAAGTAGATGTATCATCTAGATATTGTCCACAAAAGCCATCAAAGTCTCTTTCAAAATCAGAATCATATGGATCACCATCATGATCTATCCAATGTGATGGCCTATTTGTAGTAGGTAGGAACACACGATGATGAGGACTCTTATGAACAGAGGTGTCATAGGTATCATTACATTGTCTGTCATCATAGTCATCATAGTCTCCAAAGCTGGATGTGTCACTCTCTGTGGAAGAGGTATCATAAGGGTTATCACATTGCTCAAATTCTTTTTGGGGGCATGGTGACATGTACAAGTCCTTATCAAATGGAAAAGGGCACAGAGCTTCCATGGAGAACTCTTTAGGTTCCTTTTCTTTCTCAAATTTGTTAATCTTGACTTGCATAGCGTGCATCTGTTCCATCATGGCCCTCATTAGAGTTTCTTCCTCATGTGTACTAATTCTTTGAGACATGTGTACTAATTCTCAATAGCTACTGCTCTGTTCTTGACACAGTGATTTGTATGATAGATTTTGAAAATAGGTTGTAAAAGCTGAAGTATCTAGCAATTCTAACAATTTTCTGACAAGTTTTCAAAATTTTCCCAAATGACTTTCTGTAGACTCGTACGACAGTTGGTAGGCAATGAAACGATAGTTGAAAAACTCGTTCGACAGTTGCAAGATTTAGACTTTGAGAATTTGTTGGCATGAAAACTCATACGACACTAGGTACTCAATCATATGACAGATGGGTTGTAATGAAATGACACTTGGCAAAAACTCGTATGACTTTTGACCTCCTAAAATGTCTTTTGACTCCAGAAATGATTTTACGTCAAATTTTGCAAATTTTAGGGTTTTCAAATTTAGATTGTTTGCAAATTGTACTGTCCAGATTTGATCATTTTTAATAGCCAAGTAGATAAACAAGCACGTAGAATAGCAAGCAAGTGATTTCAAGCACGTCTGAAAATAATGAACAAGGGCAAAAGCAACCTTGCACATGAACAATCAAGTGACTGAATTCATTCTAATCCTCAGAAGCGCTAATTGTGTATGTTCCAAAAATGTTTTGCAATAACGCACATATACCCTATAAAATGAAAATTTGGCCTCTCTAAGGTTTTTAGTAATGGTTTGACTCTGCAACTTTTATGATCCAAAGGGGTGAACTCCAATCCCGGTGCACCAGGGTTTTGACACAGTCTGAGAACTTAATCTTCAGGAGCTGCTAGGGAGATCTGACAACCCAACAATGAACCATACCCATGGAGATTTCTTCCACAAGGACATTTATATAGCGACTATCACTACCACAGTGAAAATGGCTATTACTGCTTGAGGTTCCATCAATGTAGTTTTCCCTATGAAGGGATTGTCCGCTACGGTTAACCCTCTCTAAAGGTGACTCACAATAGTATACCACAAGGGGACTTGGCTCCAGATCTAAGGTTTTGATGTCTCTTCACTTTTAACCCAAACAAAGTAGACAGATAAATCTGACATGCTAACACAAAGTTTGTCTCACCAAGGTCTATGATATCAACCCCATGTGATCTATCAACCCCTTCGGAGAGAGAATGTATCAATCAATAAGGGAAGACACACGGACCTAGTAGAACCTGAGATGCACTAAGTATCCTCCCTACCTACAAGGATTCCATCATCAAGAATAATTTCACTGGGAATCCAATCTCTCAAGAACCCCAAATAGTGTTCATAGGGTCTAATTACTATGTTTTCACAAATATATTTCCAAAAGCAAATCTACCAAAAGTATTAAAAAGTAGAAAGAGGAACACTTAATGCTTAAAGAAAATATGAGGTGAGTCCACAAGGTGGAATAATTAACCCCTCACACAAGCTAAAAATGAGTCCACAATTTAGAAAACAAGTGAGTTCTAAAAAGTACAAAAGGGTTGCCTGGTGGAACAATTAACGCTTCTCTCCTGTAGACCCCTCCCCTTTATGGTGCTGAGATTGCAACCATGGGGCAGAATGAGGGGCCAATGGATTTAGCGAGTCCAATAACCCAAGATAGCAATCTAGATCAATCACAAGTAATCTAAGACTGCCAATAAATACCTAAGGTGTCACAACCTAGTATCAATTATGCAAGTGTGTAAAACAAAAGCATGAAAAGAAGCACACAAGCCAGACACATAAGAAATTTATTTTAAATCCAAATCAAAATGTTATTAGATGAAAGAGAATACCTGGGATCCTTGCAATGTGCTTAGTAGATTTTACCTGATTTTTAGCAATTCTTTTTGAGCTTTTCCATGCAAGCAAGTCACAAACTCTCCAACAAGCAAACAAGCAAACAAGATATGCAACATATATTCAACTTATGAAAACCATAGGGTTAGCTCTAAAAATCAATTATTATCAATAATAATAACCAGCAATTAACCCAAATGACAATTCATATCATTCATTGAACCATGTAAAAAAAATAAGTGCATACCCATCACAAAACTTTTTTTTTTTTTGTTGCATTTGACCTAGTCAACAAGATCTGATTTTTTTTTTTTATGATTTTGGCCACAAAAATAGAAATTAAAAATAGAGACCCCTACTAAAAAATAGAGAGCTTTCCAAAAATGTAAAAATTTAGAAAAAAATCTTCATTTATGCCCTAGAGACCCGTTTTATCAAAATAGACTAATTTTTATAAATTGACTATTTGAGCTATTATATTGCATCCAAATTTAAAACACAAAGAATAGACCCCCTGTATAATTTAAAGAGCTTTCCAAAAATATAAAAATTTCTAAAAAATATGTTGATTTGCGTCAGATATTAATTTTTTCTAGAATTTCAAGAAAAAATTATTAAAAATTCAAAACATCTCAAAAAATTCTAAATTTTTTACTGTAGCTTCTCTGATATGTGTCTAATCTGAAAAAAAACTTTCAGAGCAAAACTCCAAGCCCTTTGAGAGATAAAAGTAAATCTTTGAAACTTTAGGGGTTTAGCTCCCCCAAAAAATCAAAACTAGCATGTAAAAGTGGGTTGCCCCACGGTGGGCGCCAGAAATGTGTGTGTGAAAATTGTACCTGATTTGTAGACACAACATTTCAGTAAAACATTAGAGGTTAGCAAAAATCATGCAAAATTGAAATCTAATCTAACCAAGCGATCTACTGCCTTCTAATAGGTGCGAGATTGATGTTCTCAGATTGCTATCAAGATCAGTGACCTAGACGACACCTAAATGAAGGATTTGAATGCAAAAGATGGATATGGAATATGAATGCAATTAATCTATATTTTTTTGGTATTTTCTATGCAATGATATGAAAACTTGATATGGAATCTATGCTAATATGGAAATTGATATGCTAAAATGATCTAACAATGATATGAAAAAAAATCTAAATGAATGTAAAATAAACAAATTGATCTCACAATAGCCTTGATTCGTAATAAGCTTTGATTCTCCAGATGTCAATTCTCCAGCATAAGTTTGCACAATTATGAGATTCTATGGATGCAAATTTGAGAGATGAATTATGAAGAGCTGAGCCTTGATTTTATAGAAATCCAGGGCTTTAGAGGTGCATGGAAAAAAGCCATAAATCACTCAAATAACTCAACTTGATTTTTGAGTTATTTTTAAATAAAGATAATTTAATTCACAAAAACATGCAAATCATGCAAAAATAGCTTTTTAACTCAAATTAGAAGTTTAGATCAACTTTAAAACTCAAAAATGATGTTGAGTTCCAAAAAGTCAATAACTTGCATTGATTTTCTGATTTGGAGTTTAACTGCTCTTTGATTGTGTACATGGATAATTATGAATTAATAAATAAATAAAGTGATTTATTCTCAACTTAACTGATTTTGAAAATAAATAATTGATTTATGGGTTAATCAATCATTTAATCAAACTTTTATTAAAAACTATATTATTAAATAATGACAACATGCTTTAATTAATTAAATAAGAATTTAATCAATTATTCATAGGATATTGGATTTATTGTCAAAATTAAATAATACAATTAATAATAGATAGAATTAAATTTAATTAAACAATTAAGTGGAAAATATTAAATCTAATTAATTAAATATGAAAATATTCAATTAATCAAACTTTTAGGATAAATGTGATTTATCACCAAATAATCATTAAATTAAAGGTAATTAAGATAATTAAGAATATTGCTGGGAATATTCTCCGATGCAGAATTTAAGATAATCAATTAGGATTCGATGATGTTCAGATGTGCCTTAGGTTAGGACTTTGATGTCGATTTTGTTCGATTTGATGATATAGGAGATTAATGAACTTATAGCCCATTTTTGGGATATTACAATAGGTAGTTTTTGTTTGTTGCAAATATGATAAAAAAACACTGATGGGTAGTATTCTGACTCTTGAGTCTTATTTCTTTGGGTTTGTTGTCTTGTAAATGTACTTAATCAGAAGCCTTTTAATAAAAAACAATGGAATCACTATCCATATTGGTGATGTATTTGTGTGTCTTGTGTTGAATCCTTGTATGTTAATTCTAAAGCATTTTAATGTATTGTTTATAAGGTAGATGTGAGTTTTTTTTTCTTAGTTTCTTTCAAGGAGAGTAAATATTTGAGACAAATTCTGAGGGTTTAAAACTTGCACATGAATCTGATGTCTGGGTATTGGAGTGAAAATAGTGATTTGTAAGGCATTTCATTTGGTTTCTATGTGTTTGGAGTTAGAGAGTTTTATGGGGATGTATGTTTATTTGACTCTATTTCCCAATAGATAAGGCACTGGTCTTTGCTGGTTATACACTTTTCATCATCAATTTTTAAAATCAATTAATCTTTATTTTCTGTTAAAGAGCATACATGTTCATAACTTGTATTTGCAGAATACAAGTGTTGTTTTGTGATTCTTTGAAGAAATGAATCCTAGGTTAGCCTGCCTGAGTCTAGAACTTGAATAGAAGAAGGATTTAATCCTTGTCACATTTGCCATTTCTCTAGTTCTTGGAACACTTATGCAAGTGGGATTTTGCATAAGATTGGTTGATTTTTGAACTCCCCTTTCTTATAGGTCTGAGAACTATCCATAGTCATGTTTGCATAGTGGAGTTTTGTTAAAGGAAGTTATTATATATGTAGATTTATCCTTCATTAGGTACACTCGCCTGAGTGCATGGATTTTGAAGAGAAGAAGGCTTGCATGCCTTGTCAAGTTAGTCTTTCCTTGCCCCTCAGTTTTTAGGAAGAAGTATATTTATGTGAATGAGATGAAGAACCCCTAGTTTGGTTTGCATTTTCTCTTTTAGAATTGAGAGATACAATAAAAATTGCTAACAGTGTGACAAAGAGTATTACCACTGCTGATCTATGAGATGTGTAAGATCCATCAAAGTAGAGCTTCCATATTGGCTTTTCTCGACCCTAAAGATATTTTCATCAGGACCATCCATTACCAATGGATATGCATCTTCCAGGGGTGCCTCAACTAGCTGATCTGCAATTACCTTCCCCTTTATTGCCTTTCTATCAATATGTTGAGTGTCAAATTTGCTTAGGAGCATGACCTATTTTTCTATTTGGCCTATAAATGTTATCTTGTTCAACAAGTACTTGAGTGGGTCTACTTTAGAAATGTGCTTTTTAGTGTGTCTAAGCATGTGATACTAAATATTTTGAGTGGGAAAAACCGCTGCAAGACATGCTTCTTCCATCGGTGAATAATTCAACTCATAGCCAACAAGTGTGCGACTAATGTAGTAGATGGCTTTTTCCTATCTATTATAATCAAATTATTAGGGATTTTTCTTGTATCCTTCAATTCTAAAAGAGAAAATGAGCAAGACTTGGGGATCCTCATCTAACTGACATAAATCTGCTTCTTCCTACAAACTGAGGGGTAAGAAAAGGCTAAAATTGAAAAGGCTTACAAACCTTATTCACTTCAAGATCCACACACTCAGGCAAGTATACCTAATTAAAATATAAATTTTCATGTATAATTGTTAGGAATGAATGCTAAATGTTTGGTAGCCATTTTGTAGTAGTTGTTGTTGCATTCATGACTATGATTGTCATTGATGTCAACACAGTGATTTACCGAAGACCTTACAAAGAAGAAAATAGAGTTTGAATTAGCACACATGGGTTATTACAATTGGAGCTATGCGATGTTGATGATATACTCTTTTATATGTTATATGTCTATGGTTAAGAGTGCAGATAGTAATTCATTTATTCATGGAAGTTATGATCATTTTGGTGGAAGCAGTATTTAGGCAGTGTTCCTGAGTAGCGGTTTGTGTAAATCGGATGATATCTCCTAATCAGATGGAATTTAGTTTTGCATAGTTAAAAGGAAGTTGGAGACACATTGAGAGTGACATGGATGAAAGCACAAACTTTGAGGTCACATGAATAAAGATTTATTGTATTTGGAAGCTGACAGTTTTGTGTAATTTTGGTGTAGCGTATGGAAACTTTTATTTTGTAATTGTATGCCATCTCATTGGTAATTATTTGAGTGTGGTATAAAGGAAGGAATGTATTTCCTTGTTGTTAGATGAAGGAATATAGTTGAGATATGAAAGTGTGTGTAGTTGTGATATGTTGTATGCATGAAGTGAAGAATAGAGCTAAGTATGAAAGAAAATTTATGAAGGAAGACATGCGAAGTACAGAGATCTGAAATTGAGATCTGATGTATTAGTGAGTGAGGTTTGGCATAGTCAGAGAAGAGGTAACATATTATTCTATTGAGTAATGCAAAGATTATTTGGACAGTGTGTTTAGTGATCTTACCCTGAAGCTATTTGGGCAGTGGGTCCTTCTGTCTTCCATAACTCTTAACAGTGTTAGAATCTTTTAATAGGGATTCAAAATCTACTAACAGGGATTCATATGTACTAAATGTATTTCATAAGACTCCTAACAGAGTCCATCCTTTCATAAGGAATATTCATATTAGTGCATCTTTTGTGGGCACCATTCCCACCGGGGTTTACTCTTTGATCAAGAGGTTCCCTAGTCAACATATCTTGTGTCATTGTGTTATTGTGTATGAATATATTTCTATGGTTGGTAATTGTATTGCTTATATGGTTTAATGTTGTTGAAGATGATCAAAGTTATAATTTTCTAATAACTGATTTACCCCCCCCCCCCACTCTCAGTTATCTTGGTGGACTTTACTTTCTAACAATTGGTATTAGAGCGGTAGGTCCTTGAAAAAGAAGTTTAACAGCTTAAGGAGATCCATGGTGAATTTCAGGAAATAAAGCCCTAAGTTTGATGGAGTAAATTTTGACAGCTAGAAAGAAACCATGAAGACACACCTACTATGTTTGGGACCAGGTTATTGGTTGATTACAAAGAATAATAAGACTATCATTAAAGAGGACAATCTTGAAACATGTACTGCAGAAGAGAGAGATCTATTCATGTCTAACATACTTGCAAGAGAAGCACTTTTGATAGCACTTCCAGAGAATGAGTACAGTTAGGTAAAATATTTGAAAAAGTCTCATGAAATTTGGAATGCTTTACACTCTACTTTTGAAGGTGATAAACATGCAAAAAGAGTTAGATTACATAATTGGATATGTGCATTTGAAGATATAAAAATGTTGGAAGATGAATCTATTAGAAGTTATATTGGTAGAATGTCAGAAATTATTATAGGTATAAAATCTTGTGGAGGAAAAAAGACAGAGAATGAAGTGATATGGAAAATTCTGAGGACATTGACTCCTGCATTTAAGTAGACAACACAGATGATTGAACAAGTGATACCTTGTACTACAAACTTTACAAGAGAGACTCTTCTTGGAAGATTGGAAGCAACAGAAATGAACTTGAGATTATCAGGAGACTTACCTAGAATGGAGATAGCATTCAATGCTCTTAGTGTTCACCCTACATTATCAAGAAGCATCAGTGTGAGTGGAGATTATGCTCACAACAACACATCTAGAAATGAAGAAGACAAGGAGATTGAAGAAGGTATTGCCTTGCTTGTGAAAAGAGAACCAGACAGTAAGAAAATATTTAAATGTTAGACTTGTTAAGAATATGGTCATTTTGCATCTAAATGTCCTGAGAGAGTTAAAAATTACAGAAGCAATTTCAAACCTAGAAGATCTAAGGAATGTTATTATGCTAATGATGAAGGTCTTGAAGCTAGTATAGAAAGAACTTTAAGTGAAAGTGATATTGAGAATAATGATGACATACGATTTGTAGCAATTAAAGAAGAAAATTTTGAAACTGATGTTAAGGAAGAAAAAGCTTTAGTTTCTCAAGTTGAAAAGAAAGTTGATTGGATTATAGACATTGGTTGTTCACATCATATGACTGGAGACATGAAAAAGTTCATAAAGTTAAATGAATATGATGGAGGAGTTGTTAGAGTTGGAAACAATGCACCTTGTTTGATTAAAGGTATAAGATCTATTACTCTTGATGGTAAGACTAATACTAATGATGTTTATTTTGTTGATGGATTGAAACATAATCTTTTGAGTGTTGGATAGTTAGTTGATGAAGGATATCAAGTTTGGTTTACTGAGAAAACTTGTGTGATAAAGGATAAAGATGAAAATCTAATTGGAACTAGATCTAGAACTAGAGGTAATGTATTTTAGTTGAATCCTACTGAGATGACATGTTTGATTACTAAGATTGATGATAGTTGGTTATGGCATAGAAGGTTTTGTCATATAAACTTTGATAACATTGTGAAAGTAAGTACTACACTTGCAATAAGAAATTTACCTAAAATTATGAAGCCTACTAACATGATTTGCAAAGAATGTGTAATGGCTAAACATAAGAGAAGTTATTTTCCTAGTAAGAAGTTTACATCTACAGAGAAGCTAGAGATTATTCATACAAATTTGAGTGGTCCTACCAGGACTAGAGGATTCTATGGAGAAAGGTATTTTATGATTCTTGTTGATGATTTTACAAGAATCATGTGGATTACATTTCTTAAAGAGAAATCTGAAGTATTTTATAAGTTTAAGATTGTTAAGAATAGAGTTGAGAATAAATCTAGAATGAAGATTAAATGTTTGAGATCTGATAGAGGTGGAGAATTTACTTCTAGAGAGTTTAACACCTTTTGTGAAGAAAATGGCATTAAGAGACAGTATTCAGCCCCTAGAACAGCTGAACAAAATGGTATTGCAGAAAGAAGGAACAGATCAGTGACTGAAATAGAAAGAGCTATGTTGTTTGAGAATGATTTGGCAAAAATATTCTGGAGAGAATCAGTGAACACAATAGTGTATACAATGGACAGAGTACAAATCAGAGTAGACACAAACAAGACACCTTATGAATTATGGTTTGGACATGCACCCTCAATTAAGTATTTTAGAATTTTTGGAAGAAAATGTTATATAAAGAGAGATGATGATATTGGAAAGTTTGATCCTAGAAGTGATGAAGTTATATTTCTTGGATATTCTTTGAAAAGCAAAGCATATAGATGTTTCAATAAAAGAACTAAGACTATTGTTGAAAGCGCAAATGTTAAAGTTGATGAAAAGTTCAAAATTTAGGAAATAATGCTTGATTATGGATCTGATGAAGAAGCTCATCCTAAACCTAACACTGGATCTACTGAATTGTTTTATGAAACTGACAGTGATTTGTTGAATGAAAGCCACAATGAAGTTATTGAAGAGCCTACATCTGAAGAGAGATCTGAGACAATGACACCTAGCAAGAGTTTGTTAAGGAATCATCCTTTTGAATAGATTATTGGGAGCATCAAAAGAGGAGTTCTTACTTGAAATAAGGCACATGAACAATTATGTTTGATTTCTCAAATTGAACCTAAGACTACTAATGAATCTTGTGAAGATGAAAGTTGGATTAATGCTATGAAAGAAGAACTAGATCAGATTAAAAAGAACAAGACATGGGAATTTTTCCCTAGACCTAAAGACAAGAATGTTATTAAAACTAAATTGGTATTCAGAAACAAGATGAATGAACAAGGAGAAGTAGTAAGAAACAAAACAAGATTGGTATGTAAAGGTTACTCACAGCAAGAAGGAATTGATTATGAAGAAACCTTTGCACCTATTGCAAGAATTGAAGCAGTAAGAATGTTTTTGGCTTATGTAGCTTACAAGAAATTCAAAGTATATTAGATGGATGTGAAGTCAGCATTTCTGAATGGAGAGTTGGAAGAAGAAGTCTACATTGAGCAGCTTGAAGGTTTTCCTTTGACTCAAGAAGGAGACATGGTATGTAAACTAAAGAAAACTTTATATGGACTTAAACAAGCACCTAGAACTTGGTATGCAAGACTGGATAAGTATTTGTTGAAATTGGGATTTACAAAATGAACAACTGATAGCAATCTATACACACAAAAAATTGAAAATGGTTTGTTGGTTATAGTTATTTTTGTTGATGATAAGAAAAGCACCAGTGGTGGAGCATTTTTCCTTGGAGGAAGATTAGTTTATTAGCTAAGAAAGAAGCAAAATTTTATCTCACAAAGCACAGCAGAAGCCGAATATGTAGCAGCAGCAAATAATTGTAACCATATAATTTGGATGAAGCAAATGTTGAAGGATATTGGAATAACATTTTTTGAGCCTATTGTTATACATTGTGATAACACCAGTACAGTTAGCATTCTAAGAATCCTATATTACATTCTAAGAAAAAGCATATAGAGATCAAGTATCATGTTGTAAGAGAGAAAGTTGCTAAAAAAGAAGTTAGACTTGAGTACATAAGTACAAAGGAGTAGATAGCAGATATATTCACAAAGCCTTTTCCTAAGGATACATTTGAGTATCTAAGAGGTATGCTTGGGGTTATGCCCCAGCCTACTTTTGAGAAGTGATGTAGTTGGTTGCATCCATCCAGCGGTATATGAGCCTTATCTTTCTTCTGGACTAGATGTTGGTACTTCCTCTATGGGGGAGTTGATGGAATATGGATGAAGTGACTGAAAGGGGGGGGTGAATCAATCAACCATAAAACACTTTACTATTATTTCTTTCCAGATCCCTTAAGATATCTTAATGAATATTATCTGTTTAACACTCGGTAAATAGATTGCAGTAACTTGGTAGATGCAGAGAGTATTAGTAAAATTATTTTTTAGATATTCATCACCACTTGTATATGATTAAGATAACTATTAAGAACACAAGAGACATAGGATTTAACGTGGAAACCCAATATGGGAAAAACCACCAATGTATCTAGATACTGATTTTCACTTTTCTGAAGTGATGCCCGGTTAGAAGCCAACCCGGTAAAAGGTTACAAAACACACTGTTAGGTGTGACCTTGTTAGAGGATTTAATCACCCTGCTAGGAGTGGCTTGGTAAGAGGTCTTGAGAACAATTCAATGGAATTGTCACCTTGTTAGAGGATTTACAATATGGTTGTTAAACCAACTCGGTTAAGAGATTTAGAATTCACTGTTACAATGATAAAAAGGTAACAATGAAAATGACCTGTATAATAATGCAACTACCTTGCTGATTACAGATCTCTGTTCTGTATAAGTGAGATCCTTCCTGATCGAATATATCTCTGCTGCTCCTCAAGGATATCTGGTCATCCTTCACAATTTCGCACACACCTTTCCTATCTTTCTTCTATATATCTTCTTCTCTATTTTTCACAATTGACCTTTTATTTATATGATTTTAGATTTGTCAAATCGACATTACTTAGTATAACAGTCGGCTGAATTAAGAAAACTTTATTTGCAAAGATCCTTCAAGGGCCGACAGTGCTCGGTGACCATAATGAAATTTTCTACAATCTTTTGGAGACCGAGAGAACTCAGTAAACACTGATAATCCTTTTTCTTTGATAACCGAGTGAACTCGGTAAATGCTAACTTTTCTTTGACAACCAAGTGAACTCGGTAAATGCTGATTTTTCTTTGATAACTGAGTGAACTTGGTAAACACTATTTTTAATGCCAGGTAGACCGACTGAGCTCGGTAGGTACTGATTGTTGCAAACTATGACATTGTGTGACATCAAAGACAATACATAATTTGAGTAGCAATTTTCTTCAGATAATTGTTTCCAACAATCTCCCTCTTTGGCATTGATGGCAACACAATATGTCATAGCATAAGAAATTTTGAAAGGATTAGATCGGTTCAGATTCAAATCTCCCTTTGTCAGCAAACTTCTTTTTTCTTGAAAAACTCTTCCTCTTGACTATTGAAAATTTCTTGAAGTAATAGCAAAGACACTCCCTCTTTAACAACACATGCCAAAGACAATTCACATATTACCAGTGTAAACTAATGTACCTCAAGTACTGATTCATATGCAATGATTCCTTGAATATGCTACATCAACTTGTTGATTTTCAATCATGTTCTTGTTGATGCATCACTAAAACTATATTTAGTGAGCCTCGGATAGGGGAATGACCCCTAACTTACCTCTTAGATACACAAATGCATCCTTGGGTAATGGTTTGGTGAAAATGTCTGCAATCTGCTCTTTTGTATGAATATATTCTAATCTAATTTCCTTGTCCTGCACCAATTCTCTGACAAAGTGATATTTAATAGCAATGTGCTTGGTTTTGGAATGCATTACTGGATTCTTCGAAATGTTTATTGCACTTGTATTGTCACAAAATATAACAACTGGTTCTTTGATCTCAACCTTCATACCTTGTAATAACTGTTTAAACCAAACAATATTTGAACAATTTACTGCAGCAGAAACATATTCTGCTTCAGCTGTGGATTGAGATGTGCAATTTTTCTTTTTACTGGTCCAGGATACCAGTCTTTTTCCAAGAAAAAATGCTCCACCACTTGTACTTTTTCTGTCATCAATGTTCCCTGCCCAATCAGCATCAGTAAACACTTTTAAGTCTAGATTGCCTCCAAATTTATACCACAAACCATATTCTTCAGTTCCTCTTAAGTACCTTAAGATTCTTTTGATTGCCATCATATGATTTTCCTTAGGTTTTGCTGAGAATCTTGCTACTATACCGACTGCTAAGGCAATATCAGGTCTTGTATGTACTACATACTGCAATTTTCCAATCATAGATCGGTATAAGGTCTGATCTACTTCTTTTGAATCATCATTTTTGGTAAGTTTCAGTCCAGTACACATGGGTGTACCAACTAGTTTTGAATCTTCCATACCAAACTTCTTAAGTATTTCCTTAATGTATTTAGATTGAGTAATGTATACACCATTCTTGCTTTGCTGAATTTGAAGACCAACAAAGAATTTTATTAAACCAAACATAGACATTTCAAATTCTTTGTTCATTTTCTCTAAAAATTCTTTGCACTGATCATCATTCCCTGTAAATATAGTATCATCTACAAATATTTCTGCCAATACAATTTTTTCATCCGGTCCTTCTTTAATATACAGATTGCTGTTATCATTGGCTCTTTTGAAATTAATCTGAATCAGATAGTTATGGAGTCTTTCATACCATGCTCTAGGAGCTTGTTTCAAACCATACAATGCTTTGTGTAACTTGCAGACCATGTCCTTTTTATCTGGATCAACAAAACCTTTAGGTTGCTCAATGTAGACTTCTTCATCAAGAATTCCATTGAGAAATGCAGATTTTATATCCATCTGATATACCTTAAATCCTTTATGTGCTGCATAAGCAAGTAGAGTTCTTACACCTTCTAATCTTACAACAGGAGCAAAAGTTTCACCATAATCTATACCTTCTTCTTGAGAATAACCTTTACATACCAATCTAGCTTTGTTTCTAGATACTTGACCGTCTTCATTCAGCTTATTCCTGAATACCCATTTTGTTCCAATTACATTCTTATCTTTAGGTCTAGGTACAAGAGTCCATATTTTGTTCTTTTGTATTTGTTCTAATTCTTCATTCATTGCTTCAAGCCAACTTTCATTTTTCAATGCATCTTTGATATTTCTAGGTTCAAAATCAGTAAGCAGACATGTACCTTTTACCTTACTTCTTGTCATAGTACTATCTGATTTGTTTCCAATAATTTGATCTGGTGTATGATGCCTTCTGACATATTTGGCTAGTATAGGTTCCTTGCATTTTGAATGAGTCATGTTGTTGTCTTCTAGGATCTCTTCTTCAGGTTGCTCTGGCTCGGTAGATATTTGCTCGGTAACTTCAGGCTGAGACTCGGTTTGAATTTCTTCCTGTGACTTGGTCTGAACTTCTTCCTATGACTCGGTTTGAACTTCTTCCTGTGACTCGGTTACTGTGCTAGGCTCGGTAGATATAGTTTCCTTATTGATAGTTGTGTCTAGCAATGTTTCAGGTTCAATGTAAACAAATCTCCTGTAGTTTTTAGGTTTCCTTTTGCTTTCTTCTTCAGTCTTTTATGCAAACTCATCAAATTTTACATGTATACTTTCTATGACTTTGTGAGTAGACAAGTTCAGACATTTGTATGCCTTACTTTTGCTAGAATATCCTAGGAATATTCCTTCATCACTTTTCACATCAAATTTATTTCTTCTGGATTCTTTTAAGATATAACACTTGCTACCAAATACTTTCATGTAACTTACATTGGGTTTATAGCCATACCATAACTCATAAGGAGTTTTGAATGTGTCTTTCTTCAATTGTACTTGGTTCAAGGTATGAACTACAGTGCTGATAGCTTCCTTCCAGTACTTTATGGTGATGTTCTTTTCTATCATTAGAGTCCTTGCACAATCCATAATAGATCTATTTCTTCTTTCAGCTATTCCATTCTGCTCAAGAGTTCTAGGAGCTGATACCTATCTTTTGATTCCTTTTTCAATGCAAAAGTTGTTAAATTCATGGGAGATGAATTCACCACCTCTGTCTGATCTTAAGCATTTCAATCTTTTCCCTGTTTCCTTTTCCACTCTTGCCAAGTACCATTTGAACTTTTCAAATGCTTCTAACTTTTCTCTTAAATACATAACAGTCATCATTCTAGAATAATCATCAACGAAAAGAATAAAGAATTTTTCTCCAGTATAGCTTTCTATTCCAATAGGTCCACATAAATCAGTATGCACAATTTCCAAAATCTCTTTAGACTGATAGTTCTTACTCTTAAAACTAGTCTTACTCATTTTGCCAATCTGAAAATTCTTACATAGACCAGTATCAGGTTTCTTCAAAGTAGGAATGCCTCTTACCTTCTTGAATTTGCTTATTTTCATCATGTTATCAAAATTCACATGACATAACCTTTTGTGCCATAGCCAACTTTCTTCAATTTGAGCAATAAAACATGAATATTCACTGAGATCAAGATAAAATAAGTTACCTTTTGTTTGTTTACCTAATCCAATGAGTTTTCCTTTTCCATCCAGCAGTCTTGCTTGACTATTCATGAATTCAACCTTGAAACCAATGTTGATTAGCTGTGCTACACTTAGAAGATTATGTTTTAGTCCTTCAACCCAATAAGCATTATCACATATGAGTTTTTTGGTTAATGAGATTCTTCCTTTTCCTTTTATATAGCAACGTTCATTGTTTCCAAATCTTACATTGCCACTATCATAGTCTTCTAGGTATTCAAATTTTGTCTTGTCACCAGTCATGTGATGTGAACATCCAATGGAAGCCAGATGAAGCCTCATGAGACCTTGCCATGCTGAAAAGTTATCTCTATTGAGCTTTGGAATTTCTCTCTTGTAAGACATCCTGATCTTTAGCTTACCTTGAAACCCTTCCTGCAAGCACCAAAAGCTCTGATACCAATTGATGGAATATGGATGAAGTGACTGAGAGGGGGGGGTGAATCAGTCAACCATAAAACACTTCACTATTATTTCTTTCTAGATCCCTTAGGATATCTTAATGAATATTATCTGTTTAACACTCGGTAAATAGATTGTAGTAACTTGGTAGATGCAGAGAGTATTAGTAAAATTATTTTTTAGATATTCATCACCACTTGTATATGATTAAGATAACTATTAAGAACACAAGAGACATAGGATTTAACATGGAAACCCAATATGGGAAAAACCACCAATGTATCTAGATACTGATTTTCACTTTTCTAAAGTGATGCCCGATTAGAAGCCAACCTGGTAAAAGGTTACAAAACACACTGTTAGGTGTGACCTTGTTAGAGGATTTAATCACCCTGCTAGGAGTGGCCTAGTAAGGGGTCTTGAGAACAATTCAATGGAATTGTCACCTTGTTAGAGGATTTACAATATGGTTGTTAAACCAATTCGGTTAAGAGATTTAGAATTCACTGTTACAATGATAAAAAGGTAACAATGAAAATGACCTGTATAATAATGCAACTGCCTTGCTGATTATAGATCTCTGTTCTGTATAAGTGAGATCCTTCCTGATCGAATATATCTCTACTGCTCCTCAAGGATATCTGGTCATCCTTCACAATTTCGCACACACCTTTCCTGTCTTTCTTCTATATATCTTCTTCTCTATTTTTCACAATTGACCTTTTATTTATATGATTTTAGATTTGTCAAATCGGCATTACTTAGTATAACAGTCGGCTGAATTAAGCAAACTTTATTTGCAAAGATCCTTTAAGGGCCGACAGTGCTCGGTGACCATAATGAAATTTTCTACAATCTTTTGGAGACCGAGAGAACTCGGTAAACACTGATAATCCTTTTTCTTTGATAACCGAGTGAACTCGATAAATGCTAACTTTTCTTTGACAACCGAGTGAACTCGGTAAATGCTAATTTTTCTTTGATAGCCGAGTGAACTCGATAAACACTATTTTTAATGCCAGGTAGACCGACTGAGCTCAGTAGGTACTAATTATTGCGGACTATGACATTGTGTGACATCAAAGACAATACATAATTTGAGTAGCAATTTTCTTCAGACAATTGTTTCCAACAGGAGTATGTGTATCTGAGCTGAGTCATGAGGACTTTAGTAAATGTATTATCTAAAAAGTGTCTTTTGACGTTGAGTTGTTGTTGACATAGTGATGAAATTCATGTCGTTGATGTCAATGGGGGAGAAGTATACATGAAAAAAAATATAGAACATCTGTTGGGGAGAACTGAATAGGATAACGAAGCAAGATTTGATTGATGAAGAGGATATGAAGAGGTAGTGTTGCAGTATTGGATTTTTGGAACATTGGATGTTTTTCATCTATGTTTCCATCAATGCCAATGGGGGAGATTGTTAGGAATGAATGCCAAATATTTGGCAGCCATTCTGTAGTAGTTGTTGTTGCATTCATGACTATGATTATCATTGATGTCAACATAGTGATTTACCGAAGACCTTGCAAAGAAGTAGACAAAGTTTGGATTAGCGCACATGGGTTATTATAGTTGAAGCTATGCGATGTTAATGATATAGTATTTTATATGTTATATGTCTATGGTTAAGAGCATAGACAATAATTCATTTATTCATGGAAGTTATGATCATTTTGGTGGAAGCAGTATTCAAGCAGTGTTCCTGAGTAGCAGTTTGTGGAAATCAGATGATATCTCCTAATCAGGACAGAATCTAGTTTTGTGTAGTGAAAGGGAAGTTGGAGACACATTGATAGTGACATGGATGATAGTGCAAACTTTGAGGTCACACGAGTAAAGATTTATTGTATTTGGAAGCTGACAGTTTTGTGTAATTTTGGTGTAGCATGTGGAAACTTTTATTTTGTAATTGTATCTGACTCATTGTAAGTATTTGAGTGTGGTATAAAGGAAGGAATGTATTTCCTTGTTGCTAGATGAATGAATATGGTTGAGATATGAAAGTGTGTGTAGTTGTGATATGTTGTATGCATTAAGTGAAGAATAGAGCTAAGTATGAAAGCAAATTTGTGAAGGAAGACATGTGAAGTACAGAGATCTAAAATTGAGATCTAATGTATCAGTGAGTGTGGTTTTGCACAATTAGAGAAGAGGTAACATATTATTCTATTGAGTAATGCAAAGATTATTTGGACAGTGTGTTCAGTGATCTTACCCTGAAGTTGTTTGGGTAGTGGGTCCTTTTGTCTTCCATAACTCTTAACAGGGTTAGAATCTATTAACAGGGATTCAAAATCTCCTAACTGGGATTCATATGTACTGAATGTATTTCATAAGACTCCTAAAATATTTCATCCTTTCACAAGGAATATTCATATTAGTGCAACTTTTGTGGGCATCATTCCCACCTGGGTTTACTCTTTGATCAAGAGGTTCCCTAGTCAACATATCTTGTGTCATTGTGTTATTGTGTATGAATATCTTTCTATGGTTGGTAATTGTATTGCTTATATGGTTTAATGTTGTTGAAGATGATAAAAGTTATAATTGTCTGATAACTTATTCACCCCCCCCCCCCCCGCCTTCAGTTATCTTGGTGGACTTTACTTTCTAACAATAATATCTTCTTTTGACAAAACCCCATTATGCCGATAAAATTGTGGATGGTTCTCAGAATAGTAAGAAATAAGAATTGAAGACTCAACCAATCTTATGCAAGATTCCACTTACATAAGTGTTCCAAGAACTAGGAAAATGGCCAATGTGACAAGGATCAAATCCTTCTTCTCTTTGAGTTCTAGACTCAGGAAGGCTAACCTAGGATTCATTTCTTCAAAGAATCATTGAACAACTCTTGTATTCTACAAATACAAGTTATAAACATGATGCTCTTCAACAAAAAGTAAATATTATTTTGATTTTTAATTGATGATGAAAGGTTCATAATAGACAATGACCAGTGCCTTATCTATTGGGAAACTATGGTTATAGATGGGGCTTCAGAGACAACCTCATTCTCCCAATCTCCCAATGCATTTACTAATTGTGGTTCTATTCAAAGAACTAGCGACCTCCTTCATCTCCTAATCTCTAGATGCGTCAGCCTTAACCGCCACCCTATTCGGAGATTCAATGACCAAGGTAATCTCATAATCTCTAGATGCTAGTGACTTAACCACTAGTATCATGAGATTTGACAACAAACCACTCTCTAAATCTCTAAATGTTATCTCTAACTATGGTTTAATCTAGAGATCCAATGACCACCTTATCTCTGAATCTCAGAATGTATTTGACTTAACCGCCAACATTACGAGATTATGTGACCATTCATTCTCCCAATCTCTAAAAGTTAGGCTACTAACCACTACCACTTGGAGATCTAGTGACCAAGATACTTAACTACCATCTCTTAATCTTAGGATGTTAGTGCTAACTATGAGCTCATTCAGAGATTACCCAACTAGCCGCCACATGTCCACCTCACCTTTGTGTCAACCGCCAAATTTTTGCAAAATTATGTTTCTTTTTGGTCACTAACATGTATCCCAATGCACCACCTATGTGCCTATAGAGAGAGCCTCCTACTTTTTATTCACATCATTATGCTAGTGTTTTTCCATATAAATCATTAAAAATTTGCTCACCCCAACAATGTGGGATTAAACACTTAACATATTTTAAATATTTTTATTAAAAATATTAATGTGCGCGTAGTTGGTAAGTACAAAGCATGAGCCCACACAAGTCAAGAGGCCATGCCTTGCCTCTTTCCTTCACTTTACATTCACCTTGAGCATCTTTCATTTTAAACATGTCCCATAACGAAATCTGGGTGCAAGTGGGATAACCCACATGCAACCCCTTTGTATTTTTCTCTTCCTCCTTACCTAGCCTAGATGTTTTTGTCTATGTTTTATTTCCCCCTTCCATTCAATACAACATGCACACCATGGAAGTGGTGCACATAATACCAAGCATGAGTGTACACCCTTTGTTTACTTCTGCACAACCCTTCACAAGCAAGTGCACACACCATGGAAGACAATGTGCAACCCCTTAACATTTCACTTGCAAGTCAATGCAATGGATCTCAAACCCCTACTAAAAAAAGTGCCCACACCCTCCCCTTGGTACGCACCTCCCATACATTTTTTTGCACACCATAATGAACAATATGCTACATGGAAAGTCAAGTATTTGGCGCACTGCATAAACATGGTGTGCACTGCACCTTCCTCTAAAACATACGCACATTACCAAGACAAGTGTGCACAACATAACTTAGGTGCCCACCTTCTTTGCAAAACAAGTGTGCAACACTAAGACAAGTGCACACACCTCCTTCATGAAAGTATGCACCTTTGCTTCTTGTGCACCCCTTTCCTTTTGTTTTATCCCTCCAATCCATAATTCCTTGGACTACATGCACTCCGGCCATTGCCTTGTGCTCACAACCCATAGCAAGAGGCAAACACACATCAACAAAAGAACACATGATCCATATTAAGAGATATGTAGAGCACATTTACAAGACATGTAAGAATATTAGAAAGAAGGTGCACTGGTATTTGAGGAGTGCACACACATCTTCTTTCATGGAAATTTTAGCTCTTCTAAAAGGCACGTGTAGGCTATTAAATGTCACTTGGTAGCCACCTCCAGCCTTAACACAAAGTGTGCACACTAAAACAAAGTTCATATACAATGTTGTAATATGACATTTTAATTTGATAAAACATGGCATCGTTCAACCCACTAAAAATACATGAGTGCATACAACACTTTCATTGGGAAATAAGGCATTTAAAGCTAATAAAAACTTAGCACCAATGCAATTTTGTGCATGAAAAGAGCACCAACCTGGGAGCACAATTCAAGGACCAAAATTTTGTACTCTACATTTACCTTCAATTCACCCAAAATTTAGCCACTCAGTGAAATAAAACTATGCTATGTCAAAATTGTACTCACAATGATCAGTTCATTATGCCTCTAAAAAATTACCCATCAACATAATTAGCCTTTGGTAACAGCTTTAATAACTGACCAAAAAGCCTCACAAAAACACACCATCTGAAACATACATTTAATCCCAACATGTGAAAACATGTGCCAAAAGGATTTGCACAAAAAGAACTGGGCCTCAAGGTAACACTGATTAAACTAGGCCATTTAGAATACTGATTATGCCCATACTGCAAATCTGCATAAATCAACTTCAAATCTGACTTAGAAAATTTATCACATGAAACCCTCATGATCCAAAACTCAAGATATGAATCCATAATTAGCTTTTCTAGATGACCAAAAGGTAAATTACAATTAAACTCCAAAGTTAGCTCCTTAGAACTTTCTGAATTTTAAAAAGCGAGATATGTGAAAACTGGATTTGGAAATGACTGAGAAAAGTGACCAAATGGATTGGTCATGGTTCAAAAATCTCCAGGAAGATAAACTTCCATGTTTAAAATGTGGAACAATACCCAATTCCTCCTGAACTTGAAGCAGGTGCAACTTGTGAGACCTCAAAGTAGGCCATTTAAATTCTACATTCTACACATTCAGAGAAACTTAACAAATTGTAAACAGAATGACCCTGGTGAACCGATCAAACAAAATCATGGGGGCCTTGAAATGGGCATGGAGACTCACTCTCACACCTAAAACACATTGCAACAACCCTCATGTCATGACTACCAACTGGGCACAAGATGCAATCCTCTGAAGTGGGCACTTTATGAAAATATAGAAACACATTGTGCAGATTTTTGGAAACACCCCTAAATGGCTATCTCAAAAACATACCAGAACTAAAAACTGAGAGTTGAAACCCATTGGATATGCTCAATGATAAGTGATAAATAGATTCCCCAAGTTTTCCTTCATAAAAAACATTAGAACCCTTTCTCCCTTTCACTCAAACTTGGCTTCTCAAAAAGAATTTATGGGCACTAACTTTTCCTTAAAGATTTTTTTTGAATATAGACTCTAAAATTTATCCTAAATTTTAGAGCTCCAACAATGGCTCTGATTGGGAATCCCAATAGTGGCTCTATTTGGGGATCTGTGCCCCATGTGGACATGTAGAGAATCAAGAATCTCATGGTACAACAAACTAATCACAAAGAAATCAAACATTTCTCTCTCTTCTCAAAAAAAAGGGAACTCTTTATTGAAAGAAAACACACCACACAACTGAAAGGAAAGCAACTATACAAGATGCACATTATTTACAAAAGGCCCCAATGCCCCAAAATTGGAATGAATCTTTACCTCTATCAAACATATGATTCTCATCTCCATTCAACAAAGGTAAATTGAAATGATTGCTTCCATTTGGCTAAAAAAACATTGTAATCTATCTTAAGCATATCATATAAAAAGTAATCAGCATACTCACCACCGCTTGGCAAAACCAGGCTATCAGACCACCATGAATGCTAAACATTGTGTGACATCAAAACATCACACCTTCTACTATCAAAACCATGCTAAAAAAAGAAACACTCCAACTCACTCTCATGGTTGGAAACATCCACATACTAATAATTAGTTTGCACCAAAGAATAAACTATTTCTACATCAGCACTTTGCAAACTAAAATAGAACCTCTCAAAACAAAAATCTGACTGCACAAAATCAGAGATAACTTGTTGATAACAATTCTTATCAGCATCCTTTAAAAAGAAAAAAGCATTGTCAGTCAATGACTCATTAATCACTTGAAAATATGAGAAAACACATTCAGATTTGTCACTTTCTCCAGCATCATAGCATATAAAAGAACCGCTGACATCAGGCTCTTGAAAATCTAAATCCACACTAGTACACATATCATCATATTCATCATATATAACAATATCAAATTTATTAAAATGATATGTACTTTCAACTTGCACATTATTTACCACAAAGATAGGAAAATGAATATCAGTGGATGTCTCATACTTCATGCCCTCACTAGTGTCATCTTTGTCAAAACATATATCTACTGGGCATGATATTGCAGAATCAAATTTGGGTGCATACCTCTGAAACTCAACATCCAAGAGTTCTAAAATTTGCTCACTGCTTAGCAAGCATTGGACTTCACATTCTATTTCTTTGGCCTCATTGTTGATGCTGCAAACATCTTACCCATTCGGAACAGGGACTGAGATCTCTTGCCTCAGATCATCTTGTGTAAAGCGATCACTGTAAAATTTTTTGTCTACATCATAATCATTTTCTTCATGTTCACACAAATCCTCTTCAAACTAAAACAATAAATCATTATTATTACATTGAGAAAGAGAATAATCTACAAACTCAAGGGGAAAATTGTCAACTATTAATTTACCTTCAACATCTTAATAATCACAAATTTTATTATTAGCATCATTGATGAAAGGCAGGGACAGAAGAGGGGCCAAGGGATGGTGCACCCTAATGATCCAAGCCTGCAACAGACATGGGGAAGCAAAAAACAACAAGAGTGAGAGAGAGAATGCCAGATCTATCATATATTATCATCAATTTGAATCATACATGCCAGGCTATAAGGCCTTCCCAGTTAGGGCCTGATATTACAATGAATTACAAAAGTCCTCAAACATGCGAGGATCTGCTACAAATCTCTAATCTAATGCCTTCTATCTTCTACCTAAAAAAATTGCCCCCCAAAACTACCACCAAGCATCTACATTTATACAAGAAGCTACCGAGCTGAGTCGGCCTTCAAATCCATAATTAATGGAAGTAATAGTCAAATCTAGGACCACATGCTTCCCAATGATGCATTCCAGCATTAATTCCATGATCCAATATAAATGCACAAGTTGACCACAACAGAAAACAAAACTAAACTCATCGGTAAGAAAGATAACCGAGTAGTAGATAGACAATGCCAAGTGCCAGTGAAATAACCAACCACCTAGGAGATAACCAACCACACTCGGTAACCAAAGGAAACCAACCAACTCAGTCAAAGAAGAAACTAAGCAACACAGACAAAAACTCAAAATTCTTTTTGGTGCCACAAGATTGCCAAGGACTCGAGATGCTCTTGCATCAGACACCTGGGGTTATTTTGAAATGATTCTCAAAATCATTTAGTAGGTCTGGTCTGAGCTGCATCCAATTTAGACTATGAAATCCATGAATTGTCTTCCATCAGTCTATTCTTCCACTTAACCAGATATTCCATGTACTATTTTCCTCTTGTGCTCTTGCCAACTCTTTCCTTCAAAATCTGTTCAACTTCATCATTCTGCTTCTTAGGATATTTTGTCGATACTATTACTTCTTCATTAGGTTCATGATACTCATACAAATCAGCAATTTTGAAAATTGGTAATATGTCCATGTCATCAGGTAACTCAATTTCATATGCATTTTCACTGTCAAATTTCTTTACAATCTTGTAAGGTCCAAACTTCTTCATCTTCAACTTTCCATATGTTCCAATAGGAAATTGGCCTTTCTTCAAATGAACCATCACTTCATCACCAACATCAAAAGTTTTATGTCTTCTTGATCTATCAACTCTGTCTTTGTATTTTAGATTACTATCTTCTAGCTTTAGCTTCACATCTTCATGCAATGTCTTCATGTATTCAGAAAAATTTACTCCTTTAGCACTTCTCTTCTTCTCATCAGCAATCTCTCTCAAATTAGATATTCCTCTTGGTTGTGTGCCATTCAAAATCTCAAATGGTGTCTTTCCATTACTTCTATTCATTGAATTGTTATATGCAAACTCTGCTTGTGCCAACACAGAATCCTAATTAGTCAGTGTGTCTCCAACTAAACATCTCAAAAGATTTCCCAAACTTCCATTCACAACCTCAGTCTGTCCATTGGTTTGTGGGTAAAATGTAGAACTATATTTCAACTCAGTGCCAAATTTCTTCCAAAGTGTTTTCCAAAAATATCTAACAAATTTACTATCTTGGTCAGAGATAATACTCCTCGGTAATCCATGCAATCTGACAATTTCTTTAAAGAAAATATCTACTACATGTACTACATTTGATGTCTTTCTACAAGGTATAAAATGTGCCATCTTAGAAAATCTATCCAGAACAAAAAATATTGAATCATTACCTCTTATTGTCTTTGGTAAGACAAGAACAAAATCCATACTGATGTCAATCTAAGGTTTCTCAGGAACAACAATCAGTGTATACAATCCAGTATTCTGACTTACTCCTTTTGCAACTTGACAAATTCCACAACTTTTCACAAATTTCTAAACATCTTTATACAACTATGGCCAATAGTACTTCTTAAGAAAATTCCATGTTTTGTCAATGCCAAAATGTCCAGCCAAACCACTACTATATTTCTCCTTTATCAGATTAGTTTTCATTACTCCTCTCGTTATACACAACTGAATACCTTTAAACAACATACCTTCCTGAATGAAATATTCATCCCATTTAGTGTCTTGTTGATCTTCAATAGGTGCTCTGCACTTTCTCCATGGCTCAGAAAAATCAGGGTCATTTTCATACAAACCTCTCATCTCATCAAAACCAAGAACTTCAATCTTCATCTTGGTCATCAAAGATCTTCTTCTACTCAATGCATCTTCAACTCAGTTAGTGACTCCACTCTTATCCTTTATCACAAATGTATAACTCTACAAATACCCAATCCATTTCATGTCTCTGATTCAACTTATTCTGACTACCCAAATATTGTAAAGCCTTATGATTAGTATACAACACAAATTCACTCGGTATCAAATAATGTCTCCATTTCTTCAGTGATTGAACAATAGCATAGAATTCTTGATCATACACATAATATTTCCTTCTAGCATCATTCAACTTTTCACTAAAGAAAGCAATAGGTTTACCTTCTTGACTCAATACAGCTCCAATTGCACTTCCACTTGCATCACATTCTACTTGAAATACTTTATTGAAATTAGGTAATGCCAAAATAGGTAATTCAACAACCTTCTGCTTCAGAGCCTCAAAACTTCTGTTAGCTCCATGTGTCCACTTGAATTCTCTTTTGTCTCCTCTAATAGTCTCAGTCATAGCATTACAAATTGACCTGAAATTCCTTATGAACTTTTGGTAAAAACTTGCCAAACCATGAAATGATCTTACCTCACTAGCATTCATAGGTGTAGGCCAATTCAAAATAGCTTCAACCTTTTCAGGATCCATCTTCAAACCATCAGCTAAAATAACAAATCCCAAATACACAATCTCTTCCTTCATGAATGAACACTTTTTTAGATTTATCAGCAACTTTTCCTTTTTCAATCTCTTCAAAACTTGTCTAACATGCAAAAAATGTTCTTCTCTGGTCTTACTGAATATTAGAATATCATCAAGATATACAATCACAAATTTATCGAAGAATTTCTTCAAAACTTCATTCATCAACCTCATAAAAGTACTTGGTGCATTAGTTAAACCAAAAGGCATAACCAACCACTCATACAAACCTTCTTTTCTCTTGAAAGTAGTCTTACATTCATCACCTTCTCTAATTTTGATTTGATGATACCCCCTTTTCAAATCAATCTTTGTGAAATAATTTGCTCCATTCAAACTGTCCATTATATCATCCATTCTCGGTATAGGAAACCTATACTTCACTGTTATCTTATTGATTGCTCTGGAATCCATACACATTCTCTATTCTCTATTCTTCTTTGGTGCTAATACAATAGGTACTACACAAGGACTCAAACTTTCTCTGATCAAACCTTTCTCCAGCAACTCTTGAATCTATTGGTTTAATTCTTGATTCTCAGTAGGTGTCAACTGATGAGGTGCCTTATTCGGTAAACTAGCTCTAGGGATTAGATCCATACAATGATCAATGCTTCTTTTCGATGGAAAACCATTAGGTACATTATCAAAAATGATATCACTATACTCGGTGAGTAACTTATCAATCTCCTCAGGGACATTATCCTCTATTTTCTTACTCAGTTTGTTAGGAATCACAACAAAACATACATCATTCCTCTTCAAAGAATTTACAAATTTCCTTCCTTCCATCAAAAAAACTTTCAAAGATGTGCAAACATTACTAACAGGTTCTTCCATCAATGGTAACAAGATTTGTTTCTTTCCATCAGCCACAATAGTATACTTATGCAATCTCCCATCATATATAGCATGTATATCATATTGCCAAGATCTACCCAAAAAAATATGACAACAATCCATAGGCATGATATCACATAACACCTTGTCATAGTACTTTTCAGTCTTCAAATTCACATAACATTGTTCACTTACTAGGAGTGTATGCTCATCTTTGATCCAGGAAATCTGATAGGGCTTTGGATTTACCAACCTTTCCAACTGCAGTATTGTGACCATCTCTTTAGATGTCAGGTTCTTCGAGCTACCACTATCAATGATTACCTTCCAAAAATTTTTAGAAACTCTACATCTAGTCTTGAACAAAATTTTCCTTATCAGATCTTCCTTCTTGCTTTCATTCCACAATGCTCTCCTTACCATCAAGTTATTTTCCTTCTCAGGTTCATTCAATGACTCTTCTTGCACCAAAGTATTTCTACTACTACCAGCCTTCTTACTAGCTTGAGTACACTCAAAAGATCTATGTCCTTCTTCTCCATAGTTATAAAAAGTTCCTCGGAAACTTCCTCTGCCATAACCACCTCAGTAGCTATTGCCTCTACCCCTAGAACTTTCACCTTTCCACTCAGTCTTGCCTTTGTCTAGATTGGTCTTTTCTAGTTCTGATCTACCAATTTCACCATTAGATCTACCCATTGCTCGAGGGAATCTACCACCTCAACCTCTCTGTCTTTGCTCATGTCTCTTGTTCAATTTCTCCTCAGCTTTCAAAGCAAATTGATAAGCCTCTTCAATGTTCTCCAGTTTGACCATGCTAATCTCCTCTTGGATGGAAACTCTCTAACCATTTAGGTAGTTGCTGATTCTTTCTACATCATCTACATCATGTCCAGATCTGATATCTAATCTATAGAATTCCTCAGTATACTCTTTTACCGAGCTATCTTTTTGTCTCAAACTTTGCATTCACCAAACTAGGTTAATCTGATAATCACAGGGTAAGAAATTTCCTTTCAATTTATTGACCATTTTACACCATACCTTGATTTTGTCTTTTCCTTTCCTCTTCTGATCCAATTGTAGATGTTCCCACCATAAGGATGCATGACTTTTCAACTTTGTGCTTGCAATCTTTACCTTCTTATCCTCAGGGATATTTTCATATTCAAAGTACTTTTCCATCTTAGTGATCCAGTCCACCAATTCATCAGAATCTAGCTTTCCACTATACTCAAGGGGATTGATATGTAGTGTTGACTTCAGACTTGTCAAAGCCTTCAAAAATATTTCTTCACCTTGATCCATAACAAGAGTAGGTTCTGCATTCTTTTGTTCTTCTTCAATTTCATCATCACTAACATCTTCAAGATGCTTGTCTCTTCTTTGGGTTGTCTCCACTACTTCTAATCTAGCAACAATCTGTCTTAGCATATCTGCCAATCCTAGATCTATATCTCACCTCCCATGAACCATCTTGAAAACCCTCTACAATTGTAGGTCAGATCACAATCTGCTACCCCACAACAATTCACTAGGGCTTCAAGAGGAACCTGCAAACCTAGATCCGCAGAACTAGATCAAGATCTCACCTCGCTCTTATACCACTTGATGCAAGGTAGTAACACAAGAGGGGCCAAGGGATGGTGCATCCTAATGATCCAAGCCTACAACACACATGCGGAAGAAACAAACAATAAGAGTGAGAGAGAGAATGCCAGATCTGTCATATATTATCATCAATTTGAATCATACATGCCAGGCTGTAAGGCCTTCCTGGTTAGGGCTTGATATTACAATGAATTATAGAAGTCCTCAAACATGCGAGGATCTTCTACAAATATCTAATCTAATGCCTTCTATCTTCTATCTACAAAAATTGCCCCTTCTATCTTCTATCTTAAAAAACTGCCCTCCAAAACTACCACCAAACATCTACATTTATACAAGAAGCTATTGAGATAAGTCAGCCTTCAAATCCATAATTAACAGAATTAATAGTCAAATCTAGGACCACACACTTCCCAATGATGGATTCTAGCATTAAATCCATGATCCAATATAAATGCACAAGTCGGCCACAACAGGAAACAAAATTGAACTTGTCGGTAAGCAAGATAACCGAGTAGTAGACAGACAATGCCAAGCGCCAGTGAAATAACCGACCGCCCAGGAGATAACCAACCAAACTCGATAACCAAAGGAAACCAACCAACTACCAACCAAATCAATCAAAGAAGAAACTGAGCAACATAGACAAAAAATCAAAATTCTTTTTGGTGACATAGGATTGCCAAGGACTCGAGATGCTCCTACATCAATCATAATCAACACTATCAGCATAACTAGATTCAACATCCTCAACATAACTAGATTCAACATCCTTAGTTGAATCTATCCATTCTTTAACACATTCAAGTGCTTCCTCCCTAAGGGATGTACACCAACTGATTGATTTAGGCATACTAAGCTCTATAAACATTTCAACATATTGGGATTCTTGAAAATCAATACCCATTGGAAGTTCATTACAAGCTGTAAGAAACTTCCTATACAATGAATGTGTTGATTCTTCCTCCCTCTTTCCTATCTTACATCTTAAAATCAATATACAATTATGTTGGATTCATTGATTTATCAATAAAATATCTCTTTCTCTATTAGAATTCTCAAGGTCTGACTGATAAATTTGAGATCTAGGAAAATTATCTTGATCAACTAAAGCTGGAAACTCCATTTTAAACTTCTCACTTAACAACACATCTTGTTCTTGTGACAAAATTTTTATCCAACTTTATGTAGTCACTATCTTTATAAAACCATAGCATACTTTTAATTTTTATTAGAATTGAAGTTTCAACCTAGAAATATGACTAAACTTTCAAGATTACTTTTCCCCTTTTTCTTAGTGACTTGTTCACCTATTAAGGGATTGTTCTTGCTTGATAAAAAGAGGATTACCTTGAGCTATTGTGGTTGCTGCAAAATGCTGATCTGAAGTATCCTCCAAATCACCTTTTAAAATATTAGTAGAGTCTCCACCTCTTTGCAGAGGAAAACTTTGAACCAGCTAAGAAACCTTTCCCAACTCTGAACCTTCTTTAAAACTAGAAAACTCATAGCACAACTTCAACAGGGTATGAACTATTTGTCAGGACCACAAATACATCATATTTTCATTCAAAGAATGCACTGATCAAATAGAGAATATCATAGTTTCCACTCACACTTGGTGAGATGACATAACAATATTTTTTTTAATTGACTCTATAGAATAGCTCCTTATGGTCAATTCCCCAGTAGAGTCGCCAAGTCTGTTATGGGTTTCTTTTTTTGTATCCTTCACTTCTAAAAGAGAAAATAAAAACCAGACTTGGGGATCCTTATCTAATTGACATAAATCTTCTTCTTCCTAAAAATCAAGGGTAAGAAAAGACTAACATTGACAAGGCCTACAAACCTTCTTCACTTTGAGCTCCACACACTCGGGCAGGTATACCTAATTAAAACATAAATCTGCATGTATAATATCTTATTTTGACAAAACCCCACTATCAAACAAAATTATGGATGGTTCTCAAAACAATAAGAAATAATAATTGAAGACTCAACAAAACTTATGCAAGATCCCACTTACATAAGTGTTCCAAGAACTAGGAAAATGGCCAATGTGACAAGGATCAAATCCTTCTTCTCTTTGAGTAACAAATAATGACTAGTGCCTTATCTATTCAGCAAAAAAGTCAAATAAAAGTAACCCCAAAAACCTTCTAACTCCAAGCACACAAAAGCCAAATGAAGTGCCTTAAAAATCATTCCTTTAACTCTACTAACTATACATCAGATTCATAGGAAAGATTAAAAACTTAGAATTTGTCACAAAGATTTCCTCTCTCCTTGAAAGAAACTAAGAACACAAATTCATAGCCACCTTGTAGCCAATACATTAAAATGCCTTATAGATTAACATACAAGAACTATATAAAAACATACAAAGACATCACTAATAATGGACATGGATTCCATTTTTCTTCATTACAAAACCTCTGGTTCAATACTGATGTAACAAACCTTGCTTAAGCTTTGTCCTAGGCTCTCCTAGAATCAAGAAGGCTAATCATGTAGCCTATAGGGTACTATCTTAGTGCCCCTTCAAAGATTCACAACTCTCTCTGCTCTTATTCAGTCTGATACATCCAGGGTTATTACAAATTCTCTTCCCTAAGAGTCTCCTTACATACTTCTGGCACTGACCATCCCAAATGAAATAGCAATGAAATCTTCTCATCCTCAAGTGGAGAGGAGGATGTATTATAATCCCAAAATGGCTTCAGTCCACCCATAACCTCATCATGATAAAAAAAAATAGTCCTATCGCTAATAGAATTAGCTTCCTCTTTGGCCTAAAAAGGCTACAAGGATTTGGAGGCCTAATTAACCTATTCTCCCTAATAACTCCCAACCTCTACAAACAAGACACCCAAATAATCATATATTCGAGTACCCTTTTGGAAGGGCTTGAAGATTATATAGGTCTTCCTTCCCCACACTATCCATACAAGGCTTACTCAAAATGAGGCTACTTTTAAGGGTTTCTAAGCTCACTATCCCAGTGAGGGTTTTCTAATCTCCCTTATATCTTCTTTCCTCCAAAGCTCCTTAGTATTGGGAAAACTTGGAAATGTATCAAACCTCCACTCCATGTCATTTGATTGAGGCTTTGAACACCCTCAATCACTCCATTTGCACCGCAACAACACACTGACCCCTAACCAAACACTGATGGCTTGCCTAGGGCATTAGTTTATAATTGCATCCTGAGCTTTCTAGGGCCCCTCTTTTGCACAACATATGTTACAAGGAGTCTAGACACAAATCCCAAGGACTTGTATAGATTGTACAGTGGGAGAGTGATCTAGCACTCCAATATTCAAAGCTCTGTCAGGACCAACCTGAGACAAGCCAAAATAAGGAAAATAATGAAAACTAACCTAGAACTAAAAGAAAATACAAACTAACTATTCTAATAATTCCAATACATCAAAAATAAACACATGCAACCATTACAGTGGATTATTCAATCCATTTTGAAGCTCTGTCAACAAAAAATCTATTCATTGTCAAAGGTTACACATAGTAAACAAAACATGCTAGTCTTGATCTCTATACTATTCATATCCCAATGCTTAGAATTAGGGTTTTCAAGGCTTAAATATACCCCTCCTCAGTGTTAGGGCCCATAGATTGGGCTAGGAATCCTTTTAGCTGGTTACAAGATTTTTCAAAAAAGATTGTCATGACAACTTTCAAAGTTGTCAAGCAACTTTTGGTGGATAGACAAACCACCTACACACACCTCAAAAGAATTCAAACCTTGATTGAGTAAGGGTCATAAAGACCATTTTCAAACCTCTAAAACATTAAAGAGGCCATTTGGACATCTTTTACAACACTGTCCCATGCTTGGCAACCTAGCAAGGTTAGCCAAATCTATCTCACTTTGGGCTCCAAAGACACACCAAGGACTCAAAAGAACAAAATAAGATCAAACACTAGCTAGCACACCTAGAGAGACCAATTAGGCTTCTCCCTACACTAGTGGCTTGGCTAAGGCCACTACAAGCCAAAATTAGGAACACTAGGTACCAAACAACCCTACCTAGGTGCCCTCGCCATACTCCCCCACAAGCAAAAAACTTAAGTCACTTTTGTGACTAGTAGATCCTTTGAGATGCCCAGCTTCTTGAAGTCTACTACCTCTACCCAGGTAGCCTCAGATTTAGGCATGTGCTTCCATTGAATAAGGTGTTCCATGTACACCTTGTGCCGAGCAGCAAAAACTTTAGTGATGATTATTTTCCATTGGGCGAATATCACCTGTCCGCAACCCGTGAATTGGTGAATATTTTTCCCATATGTGATTGACCCTATCACCTCGCATTTATTAAAATTGAGTCCAATGCCTGGGTCCATCACCCAGTGGTTCATTAAATTTTTTCCATTTGTTTCACATTATCGCCAATGGCATATACATTTTGGGCACGATATATTTTAACATTCGTCTAAAATTTCAATGCGGCCCCAAATGGATGGCCTTTATTCACCAATATATATATATATATATATATATATATGTTTACACGGCCCCAACTTCACCAGCCATTTTACGGACGTGTGTCTCAAATCGATGGGTTTTGCCACCTTTATTAATCATACTAAGGTATTGGATGACCCATTTTATAATTAATCATACATAAGCCATGTTATAATTACGCGGGCTTCGCCAAATTTTTGGATACTGACCTAATACCTCCTACACAATTCACCAAAAAAGATTAGTATAAATGCATTCATACATCAGTGTTATTGTACACAATTTGGATCGATTCAATTTGATCAATAGAAAAGTTTAGACTGTTGAGTCTTGACTACTTTGGCAAGTCACGACTACAATTGAATTTGAGGCAAAGTTAAGTGATTATTATCCTGCGACTATGTAAACATTGTATATTATAGTTCTATTTTCATTTGTTACTTCTTCAACAAGTATACATTTTATTTATTTATTTTTTTTCACTGGTAGGCTGGTAGCCTTTATTTCGTTGAAGAATTGAGATGTCAAACAAGAATAAGGGTAAGGCTCTAGCATATGGGGAAAGCCAAGAGAGGCCAACAAAATGCATAACCTTATCATCATACTTTGGTCATGGTGTTGGAAATGTTTCTAGCCAAAATTGGGAAGCTACTTCATCACAAGAAGATTTTCAAGATTCACAACCTGAGGCTGAACCTACATGACATATTGAAGAAGTCAGCAAACCTAATATCTCAAATCATGATGAACTTGAACAAGATTTTTAGTTAAATACCTAGAGTAGCCATAATGATATAATCAACTTGGATGAGACTGAGAATGTGAGAGAAGATGATGGTGCAGGGAAGAAAAGAAAATAAAAATCAAAGAGTGATAGAATGTGGGATCTATCGAGGAATTTTTAAGTAGAATGGGTGTTAAAGTATCTATTCATTGAAGTAGTGGATAATCCAATTGAAGGGGAGCCTCCAGTAGAATGCAGATGTAAGATTTGCAGCCAGATAAATAAGAAGGAAAAGGGGTTGCAGCTAAAAATTAACACCATAGAGAAGCATATGCGTAAAGTTTATGAAAAGAAAACCATAGATGGAGTTTAAAAATCAGTGATAAGATGGAAAAAAAAGGAGGAATCTCAAGATGTTAGGAATACATAATTATATGAATTTCAGCATAATATAAAGATGAAGCCTAGTAAAGTTAAAGACTCTATTGAAGCTTGTTTTGGAAAACCATTGGAAGTAGAACTAATGGGAAAAGTTGTTCAATTAAGTGTTGTGTTTAATATTTTGAGCAGAGGGAATCCTATGATAGACTACCCATCATTGAGTTCTTTATTATACTTTTTAAAAGTTCGTAACTATCCTAACAGTCATTGGTCACTAAACAGTGGATGGGAATGGGCAAGTTGTCTTGCCGAGGTTGAAAAAGAGGATCTGAAGGAAAAAATTAAAGAGTCAAATTTTATTGCATTATCTTTAGATGAGGTTATAGCAGTAGACAATACTTCTTGGGTATGCATGCATGTTTATACTGTACAAAATTTTGTTCACCAACCTCATCTACTAACTATTGCTAAAATGAGGGATAATGCGATAGTGGAAAATTTATTTGAACTAGTAAAGAGTTCTCTAATTTAATATGGAGGTATACATGACATGACCATTGCCAAAAAGTTGGTGTGTGTTGGAGCGGATGGAGCTTCAATAATGCTAGGCCATAGGGGTGGTCTTTGCACAAAGATACAATCTTCTTGTGCACCCTATGTTACTCCCATTCACTGCATGGCCCACAGAATGAATCTAGCTTTTGGAGTTGTCAAAAAGCATGCTCTAGTACAAAAAAATGAAGCTTTAATAGAAGAGCTCTACCAATACTTTTGTCAAAGTCCGAAGTGATTGAGGGAATTTCAACACTTTGCCAAAGGACTAACTGACAGGAACAAGCTTCTTAAGGATAATGATACCAGATGGATCTCTTTGGATGGACCAGCACATCGAGTTTTTTCATAATATCAATCATTGCTTGGTCTAATGAACTCAAGTCATGACAAAGTAGGACAACTAAAATTTCCTACGCTGCTGGCAATGTTAAGTAATGTATAAACACTATTAACATTAGCAGGTATTATCCCGCATGCTTGAGGAAATGAGAAATTTAATGAAAAAGGCCCAACAAAGAGCTATGTATATTGCATAATATGCTTCACTGCGTAAATTGATATGCGTGACACTCGATAATCTCTATCAATTATGTGTCAATGATGTAAAATTTTCCAGTTGGTTGAAAATCATAGATTTGGGCAATCCTGATAAATTTTTAAAAAGCAATTCAAATAGGGAGTTATGTATAGAATTTTGCGGAGTTGAGATACCAATGCACTACTTTGCCAGGATCGAGTTCGAGGAACCAGGAAAGAACCCCAAGAGGCGAGTATCAAGTATTGAAAGGGAAGACTTTACCAAGATCATGGAGTCTGTAATAGCTTTTGTGAAGCACATTGCCTATGATCTTTCCTCACATATTAGATAAATATTCCCTCCAGTCAAACCACTTGAATCCATGGCTATTGTGTTTCCTTGATATTGGAGTATGAACAATTTGAAAGATTTTAAATCTAGGCTACTAACTTTGATAGATCATTTATGCAAAACCAAACAGTTAAATGGAGTAAATCTAAATGAAATTTTAGATGGAAATCATTTGAGAGAGAAATTAGGTCATTTTTCAATGACAACGAGGGAACAATATAATATTATGCAGACCCCTCACGAAGATGGATCGATATCAAAGCTCTGGAAAAGTCTAGTTGAGAGTGAATTGTTGACTGATACAATATCAGAATATTTCAAGCTTGCTGATTTATGTATGACCATGATATTGGGGTCGATGGAGGATGAGAGAGTTTTTAGTGCTTTGGGATTCCTAAAGTCAAAGCTAAGAAACAAACTAGACAAGAATCTGGAAAATTTCTTGAGGCTCTATATATCCAGGTATGAAGTCAATACTTTACCTTATGAAAGGGCACTGAAATTATGGAGGAAGAAATGTCAGAGAAGAGGGTTGGGAAAAATTTCAAACCAAAGTGGGACTAGGAGTGGGAATGCTAGAGATAATGATGTCATTGACTCATGTACTGGAACTGGTACTATTAGTGGTGAACATCAGTTAAGCGGTGGTATGCAGAGTGAAGAAAATGTATCGAAGAACCAAGGAAGCTATTAAGTTGATGACATTGAATCCAACGATCTCAATGATGATATGATTTTTGGAAAGTTGTCTATACTAAAGTATATGACTATATATAGTGTTGTCATTATGGAAACAAAGTCATATAGCAGTTTAGAATCAGCGCACTTGATGTCAAGATCAGAATTCAGTTAAGTGTTGAAGACTAGATAGTATCAGAGTTCTGGTAGCTCAGAGCATCAGCGCACATGTGTATGGATGAATTATGATATGCACCCTGGAAGTTAAGTTGTTTATACTATGATCTTTCTTAGTCTATGAGCACATAAGTAGATGTACAAAGATGAGAAAGTTATAGTCAGTAGAAGTTGCACAACCAGTGTGTGCCAGCAGAGAATAGAGCATGGAGCCAACAGTTAGCATTTTGGTTTGTGATTATAATGTAATGTTGTAAAGGCTATACACCTATTTTATTTAGGTTACCGACATGTTTATATGTATAATTGTAAGCATGCTTAAGCCAATTCATTTGGAAGCATTGTTTGTAATTAGTTATAGGGATGACCTAATTATGTATTTTGTATGAGTGCATAAATATAAGGTGCACCCATTGTATTTGGTATGGAAGTTGAAATAGAGTTGTGATAAGAAGAGTAGAAGTGTGAAAAGATACTAGAAGATGTATTAGAGCTTTACAAGAGGTCAAAGCATCAGCACATCAAAGGAACTTATCTGACAAGCAGTGTCATAGTGATAGTTCATCCTGTAGATATAGTGTGTATATGAGATCAGAAGGTTGTAGCCTTCACCACTTGAGTAGTGAGATCTTGGACAATGCATCCTCTCCCCTAACAAGGATGATTTTAAAAGACTCCTAACAGGGTCTGACCCTTAACAAGGTCTACTATACTTAAAGCATTGTAAAGCTACTCCTAACAGGGTAAAGGATCTTCTAGAAAGGATCACAAAACACTAGTGCAAAATATTAGTGGGTGTCAATTCCCACCGAGGTTTTACCTATTTGGGTTTCCCTGTAATCATATTGGTGTCATGTGTTGATTTCATGTTTCATGTTTATGTGAATGTTTAATTCATTTCTTAAGCATTTAAGTTCAGCATAAAGATTAAAGTGAAAAGTTAAAATACAGTGAACACTGATTCACCACCCCCCCCCCCCCCCCCCCCCCGCCCCCTCTCAGTGTTCCCATTCCTATCAATTGGTATCAGAGAACTGGTCCTCAACATAGAAGTTTAACCACTTGAGGAGATCATGGATGAAGCTGAAATGAAACATCTAAAAAGAAATCTTGAAGCTATTCTTGAAGATCTGGACAAGTTAGAAAGAGAATCTAAAGAACTAAAGGACAAACTCAGTGATGCTCAATTAGTCATAAAAAAGATAAGGAAAGATTTGAAAGAATGCTCTACCAATGATCTAGCGACAATGGTCAAGAAGATCAATGAAGAAAAAAAATCCTTAAAAGAAAAACTTGAAGAGTTTGATGATAAGCTGACTAATAATCAGGAAGTCTATGATGAACAAATCAAAGAGAACCTTTAGCTAAATGAAGAACTAAGGAAAGTGAACATGGAAATCTTGGAGCTAAGGAATAGCAAAGAAAGCTTGGAGTCTGAATTGAAAGAAGAAAAGAATCATATTGACAAATTACACACCAGTTCTGATTTGATAGAATCTCAGTTGTATGCAAGGAGAGTCAAAGGAGACACTAGCTATTTTGGATATAATGAAGTACAAAATTAGATGGACGATATGTGAGTAAGAAAGGATTGACAAAAGGACTCTACTGATGCTGAAAAGACTGAAGATCAAACCAAAGATAATAGTGGACCACCTAAGAATGAGCACAAGCAAGTAGAATGCACTTGTTTTGCATGTAACAAGCATGGACACATTGTGAGGAACTATACATAGGTAAGACCTTTTAATGGCTACTGTTATTCATGCAAAAAGTTTGGTCATAGAACTATGAATTGCAAGACTAGCAAGAAGAATAGGATTCAACAAGATCAAAGAAATCAAAATTAGACAAATGTAAGTTCTTAGAATGTTACATGCCAGATATGTAACTATAATGGTCCCATAGAAAAATAATGCAGAATGGTGACTCATGTCAATGCACTGAGGAATATAAGGCCTCTAGTCATTTGTCACTCTTGTAACAAGGCTAGACAAATCTCAAAGGTTCTGTAGATCAAGGACACAAGGTTAGGGAAGCCCTAAAAAGGCTGGAGAACCAGTTTTGGATCCCGTAGGAGAAGTTAAATTTTTCAAAGCCTCAGATGATGTGAGCATGATTTGGTCAAAGAAAAAGAAGGACAAGACTAATAAGAATGTATTGGATGCATCCCCAATAGACACAACCTCTACATCTGGATGAATGGCCCTCAGGGTCATAGGGGAAGCTAATTTAGCTCTAGACCCCTGTGCGGCTGGTATACTCATCCTCAGAGTATGCACCTTTGGACTTAAGCTTTTGGATTATAGAGGTACCTATGTGCAATAGTGCACATGTTGATTGTTAGCAGAATATGAGTTACAAATTTTGAAGTGATAGCTTGGTTTACGCGACTTACATTAATGGCATATTTTTCACTCTAAAGTACATAGAAGTCATTTGATTACTCATTGCATTCAAATTCTAAGTGATAAGAGAGTAGAAAGAGCCTTGGAAGTTTTTGTGAAGTCTTGGAGATTGATCTATCAGTGTTTACAGTGCATTTGGTCAGTTGTAGAAACCCTAAGCTCGATGTGCCATTTCAAAAGCCTTCAGATTATCTTGGAGCTCAGTTGGAAAGTGTTTACATGTAAGTCATGGCCACTCCCATGGTTTTTGATTTTTTGAGAAGAAGAGATACATATTCAAGAGGCATCCATTTAAATCAACCCTAGATGATTTAGAGGGATCTTTCTCCGACATGCCTATGGGTGTCATGCATATGGAAGACATTAGGGCATATATCTACTGTAAGAAGGAACCAGTCAGATTGGATAGGCTTAGAGTGCACATGGACACCATGCTAAAACATGACAAAAAATTCTTGGATGAATATGCTAAATGGAATGATCACCTAATTGTTGAGTATGCTATGGCATATAAATTCTATGAGACAGAATGGATAAAAATATTGTTGAGCAGAATTCATGATGATTTGTTTTAGATTGGTGATGTACTGATTAGAATCACCAATGACTTGATACATGAGATGACAGGCCTTTCTAGGATAGGTGTCATCCTTCCTGTGGGCAAGGAAAGGATGTTAGGAAGATAGTTGAGCAAACATGTAAGTCAAGAAGCAATAGCGAGGTATGACAATTGAGCCTATTGAGAAAGAAAACATCAAATTGATGTCAATGATACTAGGATACATGTTTCATCACACCAATAGGGTTAATAGTGTGTCTATGGGCACTATTCTAGTAGCCATTAGACTTGTGAAGGAAGATGGGGAATTCAACTTGTGTGAGATCTTGCACACATAGTTGATTGATAAAATCAAGGCCATCAAGCATGACAAGACAAAGATATTCAAGTTTGGGTCACTAATCATCTACATTTACCTTCATATTGTTGGGAAGATATTAGATTTGTATTTGGACAAGTCCATTCTTACCATGCCTCATATAACCAACAAAGAATCCATTGAAAGCACATTAAGGGATTATATAACTTTGGAATTGAAGACCTTTAGAGCTAAGATGCAAATGAGGTACAAGATTCCAGAAAGTATTGTGGAAAAATATAAGGATTCAATTTGTTTTATGGTGGAAACTGATACAACTTGTATGGAATCCATTGAACCAAGGACTAAGTGGATTCATCCACTTGGCTATGAGGTAGAGGAACAGGTCCTTGAAGCATATGCACAAGTACTACTATCAGCCCCCAAAGATTTTAATGAACCTAGGTGGGGAACATATGAGGAGAAAACTAGAGAATTAGATGCAAAGCTTAACAATGCAGCAACAAAAAGAAAGGTTGTTAAAGTCACATCAGAGATCTTAAGGATTCATGGTGTATCCCAAGTAAACCTTGACATGGCAAGGGAAGAGAAGATTTCTTTGGAAATGAAAAGCGTAGCATCAGAAGAAGAACAAGAAGATCCTAAGATGAAGAAGATAAAAATTGAAAAAGATAACAGTCAAAAGGATACATTTGATTACACTCCTTTTGCACCCAAAGAAATCAGTGATTCTAATGCTCCTCCTGAGTATAAACCAATAGCCAAAAGGAAGAAAGAAACCAGCTCTAGTCATCCATCCTCATGAGCTACAAGGAGAAAGAAAAACATTCAAGCACCTCCTAAGGTAGGATTCAGACCAAGCCTCAAAGTATTGAGCACAAGAATTGTTAATGAGGGCATAATTGATCAAGTAGGGAAGTTTTATGAATCATACAGTGAGATTGATAAATCATAAATACATGATATGATTGTAAAACATATGATAAAGTTCAAGAAGAAAGTTCTTGAATTGAAAACATCAATTCCTGATAAAGTATGGGAGATATTGGATACCTTGAAGAGACAAGCCACTGAAGAAGACTTCAGGATGAGAGAACAAATTCTTGATTCCACTCTTCCAATATGTTTTGTTGAAGAAAAGTCACTATTGTTGAATTTGGTGAAGCCGCACTTAAGGTCACAGATGAGAACACTGCATCTCATGAACAAAGAATATGAGCTAATCACTAAGGAGATAGAGAAGGCCTTTGAGAAGGTATTCTTAGAACATCACATGAGACCTATGTATGTGCCCATCTCTCAAGTACCTAGCAAGCAAGAAAAAGTAGTAGAGACTATCATGGAACAGTCTACAGGTCCTCAGGATTTAGTGCCTATTGTGGAAGTACAAATAGAGGCAAATAAATCTGCGCTCATATCGGAATCACTCAAGGACAACACCATTATCATTGATAATGTGGAGATAGCCATGGCGGCCACTGACATAGACTTAGACAAGTTTGAGGAAGCTTTTGTGAGCACACAAGAAGCTGAGATCTTATGCAGTAGTACACCTCCCACTCATCAAGAAGAGGTATTAATTGAAAACATATCAGATGAGAAAGAAGAAGAGAAAATAGAAGAGGAAGAAAAGAAAGAAGAAGATAATATGGAAGAAAAATATCAAGAGAAAGATGAAACTTCTCTGGATCTACCCAAGGTAAAACTAGAAGTGATGGATAGCACTCCCATCAATCCTTCCTTAGCATTCTTGTCAAGTTTGACACCTGAAACATCCAGTTTGGACTCATGCAAAGAAGAAGACTTGATTAAGTTCAGTGTATTAGCTATGGAAAAGGAAAAGGAGAAACAAGTCATGATAAATCCTCTCCTTGTAGAATCAGTGAACATATTGAACAGTTTTTTGCATGTGGACATGAAATTGGATAAGGTATACTCGGTTGATGATGTGAGTACAATTATCTCACAGTTTAAAAGTAATTTTTCTAGCCTTGAAGAATCTGCATCCAAAGTTAGAGAAGAGAAGTACTTGAAGAAAAGATTGAATGAGTTGCTGAGAAACTTTGCTCTAGATCTAAATTCACTCAAGACAGGACAAGCATCCTTAAAATAATTTTTTGATCAAGGAAGGAAATTTATTGCAGACTGCATGGATCAGGCTAAGCTTACTGATGTCCATCTTAAGACAATACAAGATGCAGAAGCTATGATTGAACAGGTGAAGAGTTCAGTGAAAGACTCATCCATTATGTGAACATGTGTAATAATCTTTACCAAGGTCAATTGGACAAAATTAAGAAGGCAGAGAAAGAGATGGCAAAGATAAGGTCTAGATAGACTCAGTTGAGGAATGCTCTTGCGCCCTCGCTAGACATTCTCAATCAGAACATAAAGGAGATTGATGCCACAATGATTACCTATGATCAAGGTCCAAGCACAGATTTGAAGAAGATGGAGAAGCTTCAATATGCATTATGCACCCATCTCTAGATAGTTAACTCCTTGATAAATTTTTGGAAGAAGGAGATACAGAACCTCAAGATAGCATATCCAGATGTTTTCCCTAAGTAAGTATGTGCAGATACAATTTTTTGGTACAAATTTGTCATTAATGTCAAAGGGGGAGTTGTGTATAGAATATGGAGTATAATATGTATAGGGAGATATAAGAAGATTATGTATAAAAAATGTATAGAAGACAAAAATTTTTGTGTTAAGGGACAGTTAGCAACTTGGCCATATTCCTTTGTTTCCATCAATGAAAAAGGGGGAGATTGTTGGAAAGTTGTCTATACTAAATTATATGACTAGATATAGTGTTTTCATTATGGAAACAAAGTCATATAGTAGTTTGGAGTCAACACACATGATGTAAAGATCAGAATTCAGTTAAGTGTTGAAGACTTGACAGTATCAGAGTTTCGGCAGCTCAGAGCATCATCACACATGTGTATGGATGAATTATGATATGCACCCTATAATTTAGGTTGGTTAGACTATGATCTTTCTTAGTCTATGAGAGCATAAGAAGATGTGCAAAGATGAGAAAGTTACAGTCAGTAGAAGTTGCACAGCCAGTGTGTGCCAGCAGAGAATAGAGCATGGAGCCGACAGTTAGCATTTTGGTTTGCGATTATAATGTAATATTGTAAAGGCTATGCACCTATTTTATTTAGGTTGTCGATATGTTTATATGTATAATTGTAAGCACTCTTAAGACAATTCATTTGGAAGCGTTGTTTGTAATTAGTTATAGGGCTGACCTAATTATGTATTTTGTATGAGAACATAAATATAAGGTGTGCCCATTGTATTCAGTATGGAAGTTGAAATAGAGTTGTGATAAGTAGAGAAGAAGTGTGCAAAGACACTAGAAGATTTATTAGATCTTTGCAATAGGTCAAAGCATCAACACATCAAAGGAATTGATCTGACAAGGAATGTCATAGAGATAGTTCATCCTACGGATATAGTGTGTATCTGAGATCAGAAGGTTGTAGCCTTCACCACTTGAGTAGTGAGCTCTTGGACAGTGTGTCCTCTCCCCTATTAGGGATTATTGTAAAAGACTTCTAACAGGATCTGACCCTTAACAAGGTCGACTATACTTAAAGCATTGTAAAGCTACTCCTAATAGGGTAAAGGATCTTCTAGCAAGGATCACAGAACACTAGTGCAGAATATTAGTGGGTGTCGATTCCCACCGGGGTTTTACCTATTTGGGTTTCCCCATAATCATATTGGTGTCACGTGTTGATTTCATGTTTCATGTTTATGTGAATGTTTAATTCAGTTCTTAAGCATTTAAGTTCAGCATAAAGATTAAAGTGAAAATTTAAAATACAGTGAACACTAATTCACCACCCCTCTCAGTGTTCCCATTCCTAACAATGATGTGGCATCTTGAAGTTGAACCATAGTAGAAGTAGCAGGTCCTAGGTATTTATTAAGCTTTTTCCTGAAGTCTACTATCAGTTTCTATATCTCATCATCAATCATGCATAATGGCATATTCCAATGTCAAAAACATGAATGTAGTTGATAATGTCATCAAGATTCAATTCCATAATTAATAATGGTTTTCATTTGCATTATTCAGCTCATATGGTATAATTCTTGTAGATTTTTCATTATTTTTTTTAACAACATAGCAATTCATATGTTACAATTCTTAGAGTTAGAAATATTGGTTCTCATTAATTTAATTACAAATATGGTACAATTTAACAATTCATTCATTAATTAATACTAGTAAGAACACAAATCTATGATTCTGTTTACAAAAGTCAATGACTTAATACCCATTAGCAATTCAGCACATTGCCCAATTTCAATTTCATTACCCTAACTCTAAGCCAATGACCCTAAATCCCCTTTTATAGAAACAAGGGAGCAACAACAGCTTCAGGTTGATTTTCCTAATGTGAAGTGAGAAGTCTCAAAATCTAAATCAATAAGACAACTAAAAGTCTACAACATCTCTACAACTTTAGTTGTACATTTCTACATTTGATAGGCTAGTTTAGTAAGTTAGCATTGGCAATAGTATTTGCAACTGCAAGACTGCAACATTGATCCTGTTCAAAAAAAAAAGTTCAAACTTATTACTTTAAACTCAATTCTAGACTCTAGTATTTAGGATAATATCAAAGATATATACTAAAGATATAGAGATGATTGAAACTAAAAGTACTTTCACATACTATGATTGATGAGATCAAGATGATCCTGACAGTTTCTTTAGTATGCTCCATTCTTTGTTAGTTGGAAGGGAAAAATTTGTGATGTTATAGTAAATGACCTGCAACTTTGTCAGCCATCCATACTTGGAAGATTGAGTTGAACGCAATGTTCCTTCCATTACTGCATTCAAAATTGTGAATGTTTTGATGCACTTTGTAATGCCTTCATGAGTTCTGTCCTAAGGAAGGTTTCCTAAATCAAACGTCATTGCGTCCTCCAACTCTTTTTGTAAGCTTCTCTTCCAATGAAATTCATTGATGAGTAATCAGGTCCAGGACTTGGCAAACAAGTAGATATCAATTTGGTTGTTTTACTATTCATCTTGGCGAGCTTTGGTCTGAATAAGGTAAGAGTTTCATCTGCTTCTGTTAGTTTCTGACATATTTGAAAGATAGAGGTCACCTTTATTGTTTCACCAACGTGGTCCTAAATTCCCTTTCTTTCCAAATGCATGTCACTGGTTCTGTTGATTTCTTATATAATCTGCTTTGCAGTTTTCTATCTTTGACAAAAACTTTTGTTCTTCGCAATGTACTCTTTTAGCTTCCCAAAAACATCTGTAATAGTTTCATTCAGTTCAAACCAATCACACAACCTATCACCAGACATCTTTATTTTCCCCCAGAAGAATTTTTTTATTTGGTTGACTATATTATTTACATTGTCATTCAAGATGTTTTCATAATTTTTAATTGGTTTTATTTTCCTTCTTTAGGTCTTCTCTCATTTCTGAGATTTGGTGTTCACCATGTTGTCTTATTTTCTCTGCTTTCTCTTCCCACTCTTTTTATTTCTCTTCCCATTGTTTTATTTTTACCCTCTCATTCACCAATTATTTCTTTAATTTATTGGTTGCATGTCCCGCATTCTCCAATTTTTTGTATAAACTTAATGAAGAGGCTTTTTCATCCTCAAGTTTTTTTTTGCTCTGTTCCAATTTTTCCCAAAGATTTTTCAGTTTTACATCCATATGTTCTTGTTGTCCAATTGCTTCTTTAGAGGATGAATTTTTTATCCTTCTCTCTAATTCTTTGCACCTTTTTTCTATTGCTTTCTCAGTTGCCTTTACATTTGCTAGGTCTTCCTTTAACTTATCTATTTTTCCCTGAAGCTTTCCTTTCTCTCTCTCCAATTTCATTAGTGAATTGTAGACCACTTGGTTGGTCATTTTCGACACATTTATCTTGTCCACATTTTTAATTTTGGATAAATCTATTTGGAGGGTGCTAACTTGAAATTGAGATTGATCTAACTGACTCTCTGGTGGATTGTTATCTCTTCCTAGGGGCATAAAAACCATGAATTCCATCATATCTTTATTTGGGTCATATGTGGGAAATAACCTATTGGATTCAGGTTCTGCATCACGAGCTGTAGCAACTGCTTCCATCTTCATTTTCTTATTATTTTCTCTATTCCTATTTTTTGATTGTTCATAGTTAGTTAGAAAATCATTATAACAAAAATCAGGGTTTTGTGACACAACTGAATGTTTGAATGGTGAAATAGTACTTGCACTGATGTACGAGCTTCCACCTATGTTGCCCATGGTTTTGCTAATTCCACCATGAGGATTAGGAACACCCTAACCCATTACAAGTGGACTTTTTGGACTATTTTGAGGGTTTTTTCATGAAGGTTGGGCAATTGTTGGACTCACAGTCACCATTGGCATTGTTGTACTAATACTTGTCATAACCTTTTGCTTCTTTACACTACCTTGATCTCTGGGAATAATTGTTTTTGTGTCTATTTGTGACTGTAATGTCCTTTTCAAACCACTAGTTGTAGTTGTACCCATGATATCCACAGTTGTGGGTGTGGAAATTGATTCAGATTGAATCTGAGTTCTCTATATTTGAAGCTGGAACTAATGGAATTGACTAAGTTGATGAATGTGATGATTGAACTCCAAGCCCAAGGCCCAGTTTCTCACCATGTTTTGGTGGAGCTAGTGGGTTAGGTGCAGACCAAACCCCTTGTCCACTAGGACCTAGACCACCAATACCTTGGTAGCCCATTTTTTGTATAATATCTTCCCCTTTGGTATATTTATCTTTTGTGGACTTATCAAATCTTGTACTAATTGTGGGATTCACACTGGATGTGATTGTGGGATCCATAGAGTCCTGGTCATAGTCATCATCATCGATGACATTTGCTTTAGCTAGATGCTCCTTATTCCACAAGTCATTAAACATTTTATCCTCTTCCACCTCATAAAGATCTTTAGAGGTCTTTGGCTCACTGAGATTCTTCCTCATTTCCCAAAAATCTTGAATTTTGGTTCGAGTCCAATTATCATCCATACATTCATCCATTAGGTCAGTTGGAATAGATTTTGTAGATGGTTGAGTAGCTTTCTGGTAGAAATTATATGATGTCATGGCCTGCACTTTTCCTTTCTATTTGTGCAATGCCATAATTTGTGATGACAATTCCTGTATTGACATATTATTTTCAGCAGCATATTTCTCCATCTCTTTTTTGACCTCATCCCAGGAATCCATGTTTTTAAATTTTTCAATCAATGGCATACTTTCATGTTGACATTTTCTTGCAGAGTTCCCATTATCTCTAAGCTTTGCTCCAATTATGTTAAGTGGATCATACTACTAGTGACTATCAACATCAAAGCAAAAAATTGTAAAAAAGACTTGTACCACTTTGAATCCTCTTCTCTCAAATGTGAACTCTCCAAATGAGAAAGGCAAGGAAGGAAATATCATTTTCTTTTGCTGAACATTAAAGAGTACATCTATGCTCTCCATCTACTATATATATTCTAATGCAAATACCCTCTCTGTGACATGTATTGGAAATTTGTAGGGTTATACTACTGAACCATAAAACCTTAACAATGTGTACTCTTCCATGAAGTACCAGTCAGCCAATTGTATTTTACTTCCAAGTTGAATTAGATCTCTACAAGTAGCAAGAAATCTAGGCATTAGAGTGCCTGTAATTTTATCGTACATTGGTGCCAAAAAGAAGTCTACAAAATTGTTCTAGTTCCTTCTATTATCAATCAATCTTATCTAAGGTGTCCACTCATATATTGGATTTTGGCCTTGACTAAAAAGCTTGTTTGTCTGAAATATTGCATGATTATTTGCTAAGAGAAGATAGCACAAGTAGGTTGTGAATATAAATGTCTTTTATGAACCTGTTTTAATCATTAGTAATTGTTCTTGCATGCAACAAAAAATGTGCTCAGTAAAAAAATATTTTACTAGTTCTTTTTCAAAATGAATATGAAAAAGCATTTCAAGAATGATGGCACCCACTTCTTTGTTACTATCTAATCCCAAACAAAATGCTAGCAAGGAAATACTGTCCTGAACCCATGGCACAAAAATTTCATAATCACAAGGAGGCATATGATCTTGACTCAGGCTAGAACCATTTTCTATTCCTCATATATAAGAATCTCTTTGTGTTGCATCTATTTTTTTATAATCCTCTTCCAACTTTCTCAGGTCAATTTGCATGTTTGAGTTTTGTTGTTCAAACCCTAGGTTCAATAGACTAGCAGATTCACTCTCAGTTATGGACAAAATTTCCTCTTGAGTATTTTTATTCACAATTTCTTTTATATTTTCATCATAATTTTTGACGTAGACCATGACAATTTCTAGGCAAGGGAATACTCGAGGTAACGCCATGCGTGCTGACCTAGCATTCCATGATGTAATTTTATTTGTCATTGCATTTACCTTGGGGTTAAATGAAGAAAATTTTGAACCCTTATTTGGATCATTCCACTTGTTTTCAATTGCAAATATAATTTCCATTATTCCCTTATTTCCATGAATAATAGGATCATAAATATCAAGGAATAAATTAGTGAAACCTGGTGTTTTAAGAAGATTATGGAATTCTATTATCTGACTTGGCTTTTTACTCATAGTCTTATTCTTGATATTTGTTTTTCCCATCATGGTAAGCTGGTAAGTGGTAACCTAAACTGGTATCACTATTTACTCGTAGGAAAATTCAAATATTTATACACAACTACAAGCCTACAATTTACAAGGGTGATTAAAAATTAAACCCTAACAAGTAACAGGATAATTTTTTTTCTATAATATAAACAGTAAAGTTGTAAATCAAGAGATTTGAAAAATTTAAAATGCGGGACCTAGGTGTTTAGGATTTTAGTAGTTACCCGTTACCCTCAATTTTGATTTTTGTAGACTATGACTGGGAAGAGACTCGAGAGTTGAGAGACTTTGTTTCTTTCCTCAGACCTCAATCCTCAACCTAGAAATGTATACTGCAGACTACTTAATAACTTATACTTATAAATGAAAAATTAGATTGGAAACTTAAAGTGCAAAAAAGTGTACAATCTACAATTGTCACACTTGTCACTAACCGTGTGAGTGGACATGCATCATGAATCCAAAATGGGTATGCAAAGAAGATGTATTTCTTTTCCCTTTCAGCCCAAAAAATAGCTTCGGTCATTGATCTATAATCATCCAATGATCATAATGTCAATGCAATGTTAGTCATGATCTAGTGTGGTGGCACCGTGGGTCCCATTAACTCACCTTGTCACTTGACGACTGAGTCACCTCATGAGTCAAACATGTCATGTCATCATCAAATGACATTGTTGGTAAGCCATGCGAGACTGTGAGTGGAACGTATTTAGTGACACGTGTCATGATTCTGGAATGAGTTTGAAAAGATGGGGTTTCTTTTTCATTTCAGCCCGAAATACAACTTCGGTCATTGATCTATAATCATCCAATGGTCATTATGTCATTGTTAGCTGGTGTGGTGGCCCCGTGGGTCCCATTAACTCACCGTGCAAGACTGCGAGTGGAACGTGTTTAATGACACATGTCATGATTCCAGAATGGGTTTGAAAAGATGGGGTTTCTTTTCCCTTTCATCCTGAAATACAACTTTGGTCGTTGATCTAAAATCATCCAACAGTCATTATGTCATTGTTAGCTGGTGTGGTCGCCCTATGGGTCCCATTAACTCACAATGCGAGATTATGAGTGGAACGTGTTTAGTGACACATGTCATGATTCCGGAATGGGTTTGAAAAGATGGGGTTTCTTTTCCCTTTCATCCCGAAGTCCATTGTAGATCGTCGATATATGCTCATCCAACGGTAGTTATTTGCAACAGAAATTGTTAAATGTTATCTGTTATTATTTCCTTTATAGATATTAATTAATAATGGATAATAAGTTAATAACATTTAAAATTTAAAGTTATTTAATTGAATAGTAACAATTCTAAATGCACTATTTTTTTAATAATATTACTTTAGTGTTACGAGATTTCTCATTTCTATGGTCGCTGACTTGCTAGGTCTCCCAAACATGAGTTATCAGTTAAAGTAATATTTTTTATTGATTATATAGTATACTTAAAGTTAAAATGATATTTTTTATTGATTATAACTTTAATGTTGATAATTATAATCTCATATAATTCTCATACCTTATAATTAGAAAACCATAAATTCTTTCTCTAACCTTATTAATTCATTTGTCCTTCAAATTGATTTTATAGCATACTTAATGTTAAAATGATATTTTTTATTGATTATAACTTTAACCTTGATAATTATAATCTCATATAATTCTCATACCTTATAATTAGAAAACCATAAATTCTTTCTCTAACCTTATTAATTCATTTGTCCTTCAAATTGATTATATAGTATACTTAATGTTAAAATGATATTTTTTATTAATTATAACTTTAATGTTGATAATTATAATCACATATAATTCTCATACATTATAATTAGAAAACCATAAATTCTTTCTCTAACCTTATTAATTCATTTGTCCTTCAAAATTCTGTAAATCTTTCATATTAACTACAACTGTCTACATTGTACAACTGTGATATATTTTAAATATTCAGATTTAAAAATGGAAATACCATCCACATCATTTGGACGTTTCTATATTTCTACTGAAACATACTTACAAGTTACATCATACATGTCAAATACATAGATAAAGCAACTAATTAAAATATTGCAATCATGATGATAGAGAAGTCTAAAAACCATTTTTTGTACCCATAAAACACAAATTGAAATGAGCTAAAGCTTGCGAAACTTTCATTGTACTTTTTCATATAATTATAATTACATACTCCACTTCTACTGTTGATTGAGAGATACTATTCTACTTCTTGCTTGTCCAAGTGACAAGTCTGTCACCAAGAAACACTGCTCCTCCTGATGTACTTTTTCTATCATCAACACATCCTGCCCAATCTGCATCAGTATATACATGAAGCTCAACATTTTTTGAATTTGGATACCATAGACCATAGTCTATAGTGCCTTGCAAGTATCTAAATATTCTTTTTACTACCATGAGGTGACTTTATTTAGGCTCTGCTGCAAATCTTCCAACTATGCCAATTGCATTGGAAATATCTGGCCTGGTCTGAGTAAGATAAATAATTTTTCCAATCATAGACTTGTACAATGTTATATCTACTACTAGTGAGTCATCTTCTTTTGTAAGCTTGCATCTAGTTATCATAGGTGTCCCTACTGGCTTGCAATCATCCATATTGAATTTATTTAATATCTCTTTCACATACTTGGACTGATTAATGAAAATACCTTTCTCTATATGTTGCACATTCAATCCCAAAAAGTATTTGATAGGTCTAATCATACCCATCTCAAATTCACTTTGCATCTCCTTAGCAAATTCAGCACTCAGTTTTTCATTACCTCCAAAGAGAATGTCATCAAAAAATATAGCTACAAGTAGTAAACCTTCATATGTCTCTCTTATGAATAGATTACAGTCTATTGCTCCTTTCTTGAATCCAATCTTTGTTATATATCCATCTATTCTCTCATACCATGCTCTAGGGGCTTGCTTAAGTCCATAGAGGGCCTTCTTCAATCTACATACCGTATCAAGTCTGTCTGATAAGGTGAATCCTTCTAGCTGCTCAATGTATACTTCTTCTTTCAAATCTCCATTCAAGAATGCTGACTTAACATCCATCTGATAAACTTTGAAGTTTTTGACTATTGCATAAGCTAGAAACAACTTAATAGCTTCTAATCTTCTCATAGGTGCAAATGTGTCTGAATAATCAATGTCTTATCTTTGTGCATATCCCTTACATACTAACCTTTCTTTATTTCTTGCTACTATACCATCTTCATTCATCTTGTTTTTGAATATCCACTTTGTTCCAATCACATTCTTATCACTAGGTCTTGGGACCAGTTCCCAAGTGTCATTCTTAATAATCTGATCAAGTTCTTCTTTCATAGCATCATGCCAATCTGAATCATTACATGCATCTTCAACACTTAAAGGTTCAATCTGAGATAGTAAACATACCACCTCATTGCTAGCTGAGTTGTTTTCTTGTGATCTTGTTAAGACTTTTCTGCTATGATGTCCAATGATGTCTTTCTTGGAATGGTTTCTAGATGTAAACTTTGGAACTTTAGGTGATACTATCTTATCTTCCTTAGGAGTTTCTTCTTCACTTGTCTCAGGGTCATTGAATAACACATGAATACTATCAAACATTTCTTCAATAATTGTCTCACTAGTGGAGGGTCTAGGTTCTTCTTCAATCATGGGTGAATAATCATGATATCTTTCTTGAACCATAAAATTTTCATCAATCTTAACATGAGCACTTTCAATGATCTTTTTCAATCTTAAATTGAAACATCTATAAGCTTTACTTTTAGTAGAGTAACCAAGGAAAATACCTTCATCTCTTCTTGCATCAAACTTGCCTACTTCTTCATCTCTCTTAATGTAGCATTTTCTTCCAAAGATTCTAAAGTATTTTACTATGGGAAAATTACCAAACCATAGCTCATATGGTGTTTTGTCCATGCTAGACCTTAATTGAATTCTATTGCTGGTATAGATTGTTATATTGATTGCATCTCTCCAATAGGTGTGTGCAAATTTTCCTTCAATTATGATGGTGTGCGTTGTATCAATGATGATCCTATTCCTTCTCTCTACAATTTCATTCTGCTAAGGGGTTCTAGGTTCACTCAACTACCTCTTGATGCCATGGTCTTCATAGTACTCATAGAATCTGTCAAAGGTGAATTCTCCTCCTCTATCCAATCTCAAACATTTTATCTTTAGTCCAAATTCATTCTCAACCTTATCTTTGAATATTTTAAACTTCTCAAATGCTTCTAACTTGCCTTTCAAGAATGAAACCCACATCATTCTAGTATAGTCATCAACAAAAAAAATGAAATACCTTTCACCATAGTATGATCTTGTTTGAGTTGGACCACATAGGTATGTATGAATCAGATCCAACTTATTCTCTTTTGAATTGTGCTTTCTCCTGACTGAGTTTCTCACATGCTTTCCCATCACACATTCCCTGCATACAGTATCAACTGGCTTTGCTATGCTAGGTAGATCTCTTACTACCTTTATATTTCTTATCTTTACTATGTTATCAAAATTGATATGACATAGTCTTTTATGCCACAACCAATTGTCATCTACTTTAGCAACAAAACAACTTGCTTCTGGATTAAGCTGAAAAACATTACCTTTAGTCTTTGATCCTGATACAATTATTTCTCCTTCTTTTTTGTTAATGATGCACTTGTTTCCATTGAATTCCAATTTGTAACCTTTGTCAAGTAACTGTACAACACTTAGTAGGTTATGTTTCAAACCATCGACATAAAGAACATCATCAGTACTATTCTTTCCATCCAATGTGATGGCTCCTCTACTAATGATGGGTTTAGGAGTGTTATCTCCAAATATAACCATGCCACCATTATATTTTTCTAGATGAACAAATCTGTCTTTATCACCTGTCATGTGATGTGAATAACCACTATCTATAATCCAGTCTGTCCTTATATCAGCTTGTGAAATCAATGTTAGCTCTCGTTCCTCTTTCTCATCTTCATGGTCTGTCTTATTATTCATTTTCTCTATAATGTCAATGAATCCAATTTCTTCTTCAGCTGAGTCATCATTTGAAACTCCATCTCCAACATAGTAACATTCCTTAGAGTATTTGGGCTTATAGTTATTTTTAAACTTTCTAGCTCTTGTAGGACACTTGGATGCAAAGTGACCAATCTTATTACATGAAAAGCATTTAAATGGAAATTGACCTTCATATTTTACTTTTCCTTTCTTTTCTCTTTTGGAAATCATATAATCAAATCATCTAGTGTTTTCTCTTCATCATCATCATCAAAATTACTAGAAGTGTTTGCATATTTCTTACCATGAACTATTGCTTTGAAGCCTGTCTCACTTTTAGGTTCTGTCTTCAATCTTGAAATCTCAAAAGATGAGATTTTGCTGATCAATGTCTCTCTCTTGAAATTTGATGTAAGCTACATGGGCTCATCAAGGATTTTGATCTTGTTTTCATATTTTGGAGTGAGAGTAGTCATCAACTTGTCCATAATGTCTTCCTCTAAGATCTCTCCACCATTGTTCCTGATTCCAGCAACTGCTTCATTTATCCTTTGATTATAAGCTCTGATGTTTTCTTCAGGTAGCATCTCTAATGCATTGTATCTTTTATTCCATGTTTTTCTGTGAGCATCCTTTTCTTTTTTGTCTCCTTCAAATATGTCTTCTAGGTACTTCCATATTTTGTGGGCTGTATCTACTTTCTTTATTTATGAAAACTCACTATCAGATAGGGCATTGATAAGGGCTTCTTTGGCTATTTCATTCTAATGAAACAATTTCTTTTTCTTTTCAGAAGCATCATCCTTTGCAAGCTCTTATAAAGTAGGGATCTTGATTGCTTTGATAGTTACATCAAAAACTTCAAAAGCAATGCATTGCAAATGAGTCACCATCTTGTTCTTCCAATCAAGATAATTCTCTCCATAACACTTAGGACTTTATTTTTTGAATAATTCCATATGATCAACCTCAAGCTATTAAAATTTCTATCCGAGGCACTTGGCTCTGATACCAATTGTTAGGAATAGTCCCAAGAGATAACTGAGAGGGGGGGTGAATCAGTTATCTACAAGTTTCTATTATTTATCCAATTAAGTATACTTCAACATAAAGCATAAAAAAAATGAAAGAACACTTCAACACAAGACCAATATTTTGGTTACGGGGAAACCCAAATAGCTAAAAACCCCGGTGGGAATTAACACCCACTGATATTCTACACTAGTGTATTATGATCCTTGTTATAAGATCCTTAACCCTGTTAGGAGTTTCTTTACAATATATTTAGTACAGTAGACCTGGTCAAGGGTCAAAACTTGTTAGGAGTCTTTTACAATTAACCCTATTAGGGGTGAGGATGCACTATCTGAGAGCACACTGCTCAAATGGGTGAAGGATACAACCTTCTGAATAATAGATACACGCTATATCTAGATCTTGGTGAACTATGATTTGACCTACTATTTGGATCAATTCTAATGTATATCACAACTACTTTACTTGGTCACATAGACCTTCTTCTGATGGCTCAATACTTTACACACTCTGCTCTGCTCTTCACAATCAACTCTAAACCATACTCTAGAAATCACAAATGACTGTCTATAAACATCTTTCCTCAAAATGATATAATCAATTTGGCCTATTATAACCACCTTGAAATTAGAGAAGTCATAACAAAATCCAATAATAATTTAGTCAACTCTACTAAGCACGCAACACATTTTGGGACCTGTCCAATAAGATAATTGTAGACGCGCGCTACACAATGTCGGCTCTACCAAAATAACTAGATCTTTCTCCTCAAGATGAATTACCTCATGAAATCTTAACCAAACCTTAATAAATCTTCTCCAAGCTCTAATCCAAGGGAACATACCAAAATGATTTGTGCAACTCTAGAACCAATATAATCTCTGTCGGCTCTTCTGAACAAACACAAGAAACTGTTACCGGTGAATAGCGACTGCATAACTTCAATACTATTGATCGTCAGACTCTACATCCATGATTGTAACATTAATAACATGTCTTCATCACATATCCAAATGCCCAAGGCTCCATGATAACTATACAGACAACCATACACAAAACACTACCTGTTACTCTGTCAAGAATACTGCTGACACAAGCTACTATCTAACTGTTTGTACTAACAGTTAACCTTTACACCCATGATATCATGTTGATAGCATGTCCATGTCACATATACTAAAATATTACTACATAATTCTTCCATGCATGCTACTTACCATATGTTGTCATCAATGACAAACATACAGTTAGCACTGGCTTGCTGGCAAATCTCCAACAACAAGTAGTTCCTCTATTTTCTGAATGATTATACTAAGGCATACAACTCTTAGTGATAAGAAGAGTATTTATTCTTAGCACACCCCCTATTGGTCTACCTTCCTAGCTTAACATTGGTCTACCTTCCTGGCTTAACACACCCCCTACTGCCAATCCACTAGCATCACACTCTATAGTGAAAAGCTCGTCAAAACTAGGCAGCCTAAGGATAGGCTGTGTTGCTACTTATTCCTTCAGCCTTTTGAATGCTTGATTTCCTGTAGGAGTCCATTTGAACTTGGTATTGAGGCCTCCTTTAATGGTATCCACCATTGGTGCACAAATACCACTAAACTTCCTTATAAACTTCCTATAAAATTGAGCCAAACCATGAAATCTCCTCACCTCTGTTGCTGTTGTTGGTGTAGGCTAGCTCAAGATAGCTTCCACCTTACTTGGATCCATTTTTAGTGATCCATAGGATACTAAAAACCCCAAATAAACAAGCTCTTGTTTTAATAATTCACACTTTTTAAGATTTATGGAGAGCTTCTCCTCTTGCAACCTCTTTAGGACCATCTCCACATGTTTCAAATGCTCTATTTTTGTCTTACTAAATATGAGTATATCATCTAGATACACTACCATAAATACACATATGAAGTCCTTAAGCACTTCATTCATGAGCCTCATGAATGTGCTAGGTACATTTGAGAGGCCAAATGGCATAACTCTCCACTCATATAGCCCATCAGTGGTCTTAAAGGCTTTCTTCCACTCATCTCCATCCTTGATTCTAATATGATGGTATCCACTTTTAAGGTCCAACTTGGTGCAAAACATTGCCCCTCCAAGACAAACCATTAAATCTTCAATTCTAGGTATTGGGAACCTATACCAGATTCTAATCCTATTTATGGCTCTTGAATCTATACAAAGCCTCCACTTACCACCTTTCTTGGATGCTAATACAATTGGGACTGCACATGGGCTTATGCTCTTCCTAATCAGCCCTTGATCCAATAATTATTGTACTTGTCTAGCCACTTCTAAGTTCTATTCTGGAGTGAGCTTGTAGGCTTCCTTATTGGGAAATGATGCACCTAGTACAAAGTCTATTTGATGACTTATTACCCTTCTAGGAGGTAAGGCTACTAGGGTACTATCACTAACTATCTCCTTGTACTTTTCCAACAATTCTTGAATGGCTAGTGGGAATGGCTCTATTTTGGATTTCTCTTCCTCCTTGGGTTTGAGTAAAATAGCATACTCATCACTCTCCTTGTCCTTAAGAGCTTTTATGAACTCCCTCTTACCACTCATTAATATGCTTGGGGTCTTGGACTGAGATTCATCCTCTTCCAACAAGGAATGAATTTTGAAAGTTTTATTATCCTTATTGAAGGATATGGAGTTCTCCTTGCCATCACACACTACACTCCTATCAAATTGCCAAGGCCTGCCTACCTAATAGAAAGTGGCATGCATCCATGGGTAGCACATAACAAAGTAGCTTATCTTTATACCTTGAAATAGAGAACTCCACCCAAGCTTGCTCATTCACCAATACACTTTGCCCTTTGTTTAGTCATGTCACCTTGTATGGGTTGGCATGAGGAATCTTTTCTAGTTTCATCTTGTTCACAGCCTCTTCTGCTATGATATTGTTAGTGGAACCTGAATCCACAATCACCTTGCAAACCTTACCAATAATTTTACACCTCATCCTAAACAATTATCTCCTATGCTTGGGCTCATCTTTAACTGGCTTTCTTATCAAAACCCTCTTGAATATCCGATTTTCTCCCATTTATGATTCAATATGGTCCACCTCAGGTATTTTTCTACTTGTTGTTTCCTCATGGGCATAGGCAACTCTTTTCCCACTATTTGATGAAGAAGGTTTATCAAGGCATCTATAGGTCAAGTGAACCAATTGGCCACAGTTGTAACATTTCATGCTTGGAAAGTAAGAATTTCTCCTTCCTATACCTCTTCCTCTGTTTGGTCCTCCTTGTGTACCTCTACCTCTAGAATGGCCCCCTCTTGGATTTGTCTCATTACTATGCTCAATCAAATTGGATCCTCCTTGGTTCCTTTTCTCATTACCCCTACCTTGGTAACCACCTTTGCTTCTCACTTAGTCTCTACCTCTGCCTCTACTCTTGTTATTGGAGTCTCCCTTCTTTTTGTTTCTCTCTTCAACTTTGGTAGCTAGCTGATGACATTTTTGGATTGTGGTAGGAGTCCATAAACTTATCTCCTTCTAGATGTTCTATTTTAGACCACTTAGATATCTATCCACCTTAATGGATTCTTCTTCTTGGATCTTGGACCTAAGGCAAAGCTTTTGAAACTCCTCTATATAAGAGGCCACATCTAGGTCTTTTTGCTTCAATCCCTATCTCTTTTTATGAAGTTGAACTTCATAGTCTTCTGGAAAATAATTTTCCTTAACCTTATTCACCATGGCTTTCCAATTTTCTATAGGTAACTTACCCATGCTGACCCTCTCATCTTGTAGATATTTCCACCATGTTAAGGCTGCTCCTCTCAATCTATATTTGGCAACCTTAATCTTTTGGGCTTCTGTCCCACCTTCGCATTCAAAATGATTTTCCATTCCTTCTATCCATTCCATGACTGTGTCAATGTCCATTTTCCCACTAAAAAGTGGCAGTCCTTAAAAAGCCTTTGCATTTATAGCCTTGATGGCCTTTAAGAATGGTTCTTCACTAGTCAAGGGGTCTGGTTCAGGTATGATGTCATCTATATCAATAGTTTTCTTTCCTCTGTCACTAGTTTCAGCACCCCTATTTAGTTCTTGTGCCCTTTGATCAACCACTTCTTATAGCTTGATCCTCATCTCATCCCTAGCATCATCAAGGAGTCTATTTCTCTCCTTTTTCTCTTCTACCTCTCTAGCTAGCTCTGCATTAGTGACCATTGTGTTCTCCCCTACTGATTCACCAGTATATAGAGACATGCATTGTCCTCCCAAATATTTTACCTACTCTGATACCAATCTGATGTAACAGACCTTACTTAAGCTTTATCCTAGGCTCTCCTAGAATCAAGAAGGATAATCACCTAGCCTATAGGGTACTTTCTTAGTGCCCCTTCAAATATTCACAACTCTCTCTCTGCTCTTATTCAGTCTGATACATCCAAGGTTATTACAAATTCTCTTCCCAAAGAGTCTCCTTGCATACTTCTAGCACTGACCATCCCAAATGAAATAGAAATGAAATCTATTCTCATCCTCAAGTGGAGAAGAGGATGTCTTATAATCCCAAAATGGTTTCAATCCACCCATAACCTCATCATGATCAAAAAAATAGTCCTATCGCTAATAGAATTAGCTTGTTGCTTGGCCTAAAAAAGCTACAAAGATTTAGAGGCCTAATTGACCTGCCCTCCCTAAAAAATCCCAACCTCTACAAGAAAGACACCCAAATAATCATATATTCAAGTACCCTTTTGGAAGGGCTTGAAGATTCTATAGGTCTTCCTTCCCCATACTGTCCGTACAAGGCCTGCTCAAAATGAGGCTACTTTTAAGGGTTTATAAGCTCACTATCTGAACCAATGAGGGTTTGCTAATCTCCCTTATATATTCTTTCCTCTGAAGTTCCTTAGTATTGGGAAATCTTGGAAATGTATCAGACCTCCTCTCCACATCATTTGATTGAGGCTTTGAATGCCCTCAATCACTCCATTTGCACTGCAACAACACAGTGACCCCTAACCAAACACTAATGGCTTGCCTAGGGCATCAGTTTATAATTGCATCCTAATCTTTCTAGGGCCCCTCCTTTTCACAACATATGTTACAAGGAGTCTAGACACAAATCCCAAGGACCCGTATAGATTGTACAGTGGGAGAGTGATCTAGCACTCCATTATTCAAATCTCCATCAGGACCAACGCGAGATAGGCCAAAACAAGGAAAATAATGAAAACTAACCTTGAACTAAAATAAAATACAAACTAACTATTCTAAGAATTCCAACACATCAACAATAAACACATGCAACCATTACAGTGGATTACTCAATCCATTTTGAAGCTCTGTCAACATAAAATCTATTCACTGTCAAAGGTTACACATAGTCAAAAAAATGTTCCAGTATTGATCTTCATACTACTCATATCCCAATGCTTAGAATTAGGTTTTTCAAGGCTTAAATATCTCTCTCCTCAGTGTTATGGCCCATAGATCGGGCTAGGTATCCTTTTAGCCAATTACAAGCTTTTTCAAAAAAGATTGTCATGACAACTTTCAAAGTTGTCAAGAAAATTTTGGTGGATTGACAAACCACCTACACACATCTCAAAAGAACTCAAACATTGATTGAGTAAGGGTCATAAAGACCATTTTTAAACCTCTAAAACATTAAAGAGGCCATTTGGACATCTTTTACAACACTATCCCATGCTTAGCAACCTAGCAAGGTTAGCCAAATCTATCTCACTTTGGGCTCCAAAGAAACACCAAGGACTCAAAAGAAAAAAATAAGATCAAATACTAGCTAGCACACCTAGAGAGACCAATTAGGCTTCTCCCTACACTAGTGGCTTGGCTAAGGCCACTACAAGCAAAAATTAGGAACACTAGGTACCAAACATCCCTACCTAGGTACCCTCACCAAATACATTTACAAAACCATGAAAACCAAAAAAATGAGACTCAAAAGCAAAAATACTACTTTGAAGTGTTAATTTCACCATCCTTGTAACAATGGAGATGAAGAACAAATATAGGAAAAGAGAGTCAATTATAGCCAACTGACACCTGTCAATTTTCCACAAACTATCTCCTTCATCTCCCACTCTGATTTTCATCTGCAACTCCCTTCATGCCCGCATCCATTTCTCTAACCAATTTTATTCTTTTCCCTTTAGAAATTTGATCTCATTCTATTTCTTGAAAATACTCCCATGAATGCCTCTTAGTCTAATTTGAAATAGAAAACTTCACAAACTATTGAGAGACTTTACAAAGTTTTTAAATCTGCATTTTCCCTTTAAAATCTACACTTTTTTTCCCAGAAGTTACCATAATTCTCCATGTGTCACAAGTTGACTGAATGCTCAAACTAACCTTGGCTTGACCAAATTGATCTGGAGATTCAGAGATTACTTCATTCTCTTAATATCTAAATCCATTTCCTAATTATGGTTAGATCTGTAGATTTTGAGACAATCTCATTCTCCCAATATCCCAATGCATTTACTAACTATGGTTCTATTCAAAGAACTAGAAACCTCCTTCATCTCCTAATCTCCAGATGCATCAGACTTAACCACCACCCTATTTGGAGATTCAGCGACCAAGGTAATCTCATAATCTCTAGATGCTAGTGACTTAACCACCAGCATCACGAGATCTGGCAACTAACCGCTTTCCCAATCTTTGAATGTTATCTCTAACCATGGTTTAATCTAGAGATCCAATGAACACCTTATCTCTGAATCTCGAAATGCATTTGAATTAACTACCAACATTATGAGATTATGCGACCATTCATTCTCCTAATCTCCAAAAGTTAGGCCACTAACCACTACCACTTAGAGATTCAGTGACCAGGCTACTTAACTGACATCTCTAAATCTTGAGATGTTAGTGCTAACCACAAGCTCATTCAGAGTTCCTGACTAGCCGCAATGTGTCCACCTCACCTCTGTGTCAACCACCATCTTTCTACAAAATCATGTTTCTATTTGGTTATCGGCATACATCCCAATGCACCACTTGTGTGTGCACACACAAAGAGCCTCCTACTCTTTCTTCACATGATTATGCTAGTTTTTTTCCATATAAACCATTGAAAATTTTCTCACCCTACCAATGTGGGATTAAACTCTCAACATATTTTAAATATTTTTATTAAAAATCTTTATGTGCAGCCAGCTAGCAAGCACAAAGCATGAGCCCACACAAGTCAAGAGGCCATGCCTTACCTCTTTACTTCACTTTACATTCACTTTGAGCATCTTTTATTTTAAAGATGTCCCCAAACCGAATCTAGGTGCATGTGGGATAAACCCACATGAAGCCCCTTTGTATTTTTCTCTTCCTCCTTACCTGGCCTGCACATTTTTATCTCTATTTTGTTTCCCCCTTCCATGAAATGCAACACCCACACCATGGAAGTGGTGTGAAAAACACCAAGCATGAGTGTGCACCCTTTGTTTACTTCTGCACAACCCTTCACAAGCAAGTGCACATCCCCTTAATGTTTCACTTGCAGGTCAATGCAATGGAATTCACACCCCTATGAAACAAAGTGCGCACACCCTCCCATTGGTACGCACCTCCCATACATTTTTGTGCACACCATAATGAACAATGTGCTACATGGAAAGTCAAGTATTTGGTGTGCTGCATAAACATGGTGGACACTGCACCTTCCTCTAAAACATGCGCATAGACGTACTAAGAGAAGTGCACAAAACATAACTTAGGTGCACACCTTCTTTGCAAAATAAGTGTGCAACACTAAAAAAAGTGTGCACACCTACTTTATGCCTGTACACACCTTTTCTTCTTGTGCACCCCTTTCCTTTTTTTTATCCCTCCAATCCATAATTCCTTGGACTACATGCACTCCGTCCATGTTCTTGTGCGCACAACCCATAGCAAGAGGCAAATGCACATTAACAAAAGAACATGTGTTGTATATTAAGAGATATGCAGAGCACATTTACAAGACATGTCAACATATTAGAAAGAAGGTGTGCTGGTATTTGAGGAGTGCACACACATCTTCTTTTATGGAAATGTTAACTCTTCTAAAAGTCACATGCAAGCTTTTAAATGTCACTTGGTACCCACCTCTAGCCTTAACACAAAGTGTGCACACCAAAAAAAAGTGTGTATACAACACTATAATATGAAATTTTAATTCGGTAAAACATAGCACCGTTCAGCCCACTGAAAATACATGAGTGCACACAGCACTTTTGTTGGGAAATAAGGCATTCAAAGCTGAAAAACACACAACACCAATGCAAGTTTGTGCATGAAAAGAGCACCAACCTGGGAGCACAATTTGAGGACCAACATTTCACACTCTACATTTAGCTTCAATTCACCCAAAATATAGCCACTTAGTGAAATCAAACCATGCTATGTCAAAATTATACTCATAATGATCAATTCTTTATGCCTTTGAAAAACTGACCAAAAAGCCTCACAAAAACACGCTATCTTAAACATACATTTAATCCCAACATGTGAAAATATGTTCCAAAAGGATTTGCATAGAAATAATTGGGCCTCAAGATAACACTAATTAAACTTGGCCATTCAGAACACTGATTATGCCCATACTACAAATCTACATAAAACACCTTCAAATCTGACTTAGAAAACTTATCAGATGAAACCTTCATGATCCAAAAATATGGATATGAATTCACTTTCACATAGTAATAATGAATCCATAATTAGATTTCCTAGATGAACAAAAGGTAAATTAAAATTAAACTCCAAAGTCGTCTCCTTAGAACTTTCTGAACTTTAAAAAAATGAAATATGCAGAAACTGGATTTGGAAATGACTGAGAAAAGTGACCAAACAGATTGGTCATGGTCCACAAATCTCCAAGGAGATACACTTCCATGTTTAAAATGTGGAACAACACCTAATTTCTCTTTAATGTGAAGTGGGTGCAACTTGGGAGATGTCAAAGTAGGCCATTTAAATTCTACATTCGACACATTCTGAGAAACTTAACAAATTGCAAATAGAATGGCCATGGCAAAATGATCCAACAAACTCATGGGGGCCTAAAAATTGGCATGGAGACTCAATCTCATACCTAAAACACATTTCAATAACCCTCATGTCATGACTACCAACTAGGCAGAAGATACAGTCCTCTGAAGTGGGCACTTTATGAAAATTTGGAAACACACAGTGCAGATTTTTGGAAACACCCCTAAATGGATATCTCAAAAACATACCAGAATTGAAAACTGAGAGTTGAAACCCATTGGATATGCTCAATGATAAGTGATAAACACATCCCCCAAGTTGTCCTTGACAAAAAACATCAGAACCCTTTCTCCCTTGCACTCAAACTTGGCTTCTCACAAAGACTTTAAGGGCACTAACTTTGCCTTAGAGAATTTTTTGAATATGGACTCTAAAATATATCCTAAAATTTAGAGCTCCAACAGTGGCTCTGATTGGGGATGTGTGCCCCATGGGGGCATCCAGAGAATTAAGGATCTCATGGTACAACAAACCAATCACAAAGAAATCAAACCTTTCTCTCTCTTCGCAGAAACAGGGTAACACTTTATTGAAAGCAAACACACCACACGACTGAAAGGAAAGCAACTATACAAGATGTACATTATTTACAAAAGGCCCCAAAGCCCCAAAACTAGAATCAATCTTTACCTCTATCAAATATATGATTTTCATCTCCATACAAAAAAGGTAAATTGAAACTATTGCTTCCATCTGGCTGATCAAAAACATTGTAATATATCTTTAGCAAATCATATAAAAAGTAATCAACATACTCACCACCACTTGGAAAAACCAGGCTATTAGATTGCCATGAATGCTGATCATTGTGTGACATCAAAACATCACACCCTCTACTATCTCTGCCATGCTGAAAAAAGAAACACTCCAACTCACTCTCATGGATGGAAACATCCACATACTGATCATTAGTTTGCACCAAAGAATAAGCTATTTTTACATCAATACTTTGCAAACTAACATAGAACCTCCCGAAACAAAAAGCTAACAACACAAAATCAAAGATAACATAATGATCACAATTCTTATTAGTATCCTTTAAAAAGGAACAAGCATTGTTAGTCAATGACTCATTAATCACTTACAAATATGAGAAAACACATTCAGACTTGTCACTTTCTCCAGCATCATAGTGTATACAAGAATTGCTGACATCAGGCTCTTGAAAATCTGAATCCACATTAGTACACATCATCATATTCATCATATATAACAACATCAAATTTATTACAATGATATGTACTTTCAACTTGCACATTATTTACCTCAAAGATAGGAAAAGGAATATAAGTAGATTTCTCATACTTCATGCCCTCACTAGTGTCATCTTTGTCAAAACATTTATCTACTCGGCATGAGATTCTAGAATCAAATTTGGGTGCATACCTTTGAAACTTAGAATCCAAGAGTTCTAAAATTTGCTCACTTCCTAGCAAGCATTGGACTTAAAATTCTATTTCTTTGGCCTCACTGTTGATGCTGCAAACATATTCCCCATTCAGAACAGGAACTGATATCTCTTGCCTCAGATCATCTTGTGAAAAGAAATCAGTGCAACAACTTTTGTCTGCATCATAATCATTGTCTTGTTGTTCAAACAAAACCTCATCAAACTGAAACAAGAAATCATTATTATTACGCTGAGAAAGAGAACAATGTACAAACTCAAGGGGAACACTGTCAACAGTTGATTCACCTTTGACATCTTGATAATCAAAAATTTCATTATCAGCATCATAATCAACACTATTAGCATAACTAGATTCAACATCCTCAATTGAATCTATCCATTCTTTAACGCATTCAAGTGCTTCCTCTCTAAGGGATGCAGACCAACTGACTAATTTAGGCATACTAAGCTCTAGAAACATTTCAACATATTGGGATTCTCAAAAATCAATACCCATTGGAAGTTCATTACAAGCTGTAAGAAACTTCCTATAGAACGAATGTGTTGATTCTTCCTCCCTCTTTCCTATCTTACATCTTAAAATCAATATACAATTATCTTGGATTATTTGATTTATTAATAAAACATCTCTTTCTCAATTATAATTCTCAAGGTCTGATTGATAAAGTTGAGATCTAGGAAAATCATCTTGATCCACTATAGCTAGAAACTCCATTTTAAACTTCTCACTTAACAACACATATTGTTCTTGTGACAAAAATTTTATCCAACTTTATGTAGTCACTATCTTCATAAAACTATATCATACTTCTAGTTTTTATTACAACTGAAGTTTCAACCCAAAAATATGACTAAACTTTCAAGATTATGTTTCCCCTTTTTCTTAGTGACTTATTCACCTATTAAGGGACTGTTCTTGCTTGATAAAAAGAGGATTACTTGGAGCTGTTGTGGCTACTACAAAATACTGATATGAAGTCTCCTCCAAATCACCTTTTAAAATATTAGTAGAGTCACCACCCCTTTGTAGAGGAAAACTTTGAACCAGCTGAGAAACCTTTCCCAACTCTCAACCTTCTTTAAAATCAACAAACTCACAACACAACTTCAACAGGGTATGAACTATTTGTCAGGACTACAAATACATCATATTTTAATTTTAAGAATGCACCGATCAAACATAGAATATCAGAGTCGCCACTCACACTTGGTGAGATAATAAAATAATTTTTTTTAGAACTGACTCTATACAATGGTTCCTTATGGTCAATTCTCGAGTAGAGTCACCAATTCTATTAGGGATTTTTCTTGTAACCTTCAATTCGAAAAGAGAAAATGAAAATTAGACTTGGGGATCCTCATCTGATTGACATAAATCTACTTCTTCCTAAAAATTGAGGTACAAGAAAATACTAACATTGACAAGGCCTAAAAATCTTCTTCACTTCGAGCTCCACACACTTAGGCAGGTATACCTAATTAAAAAAAAAAGTGCATGTATAATATCTTCTTTTGGAAAAACCCCACTATGAAAACAAAATTGTGGATAGTTCTAAGAACAGTAACAAATAAGAATTGAAGACTCAACCAATCTTATGCAAGATCTCACTTACATAACTGTTCCAAGAACTAGGAAAATGGCCAATGTAACAAGGATCAAATCCTTCTTCTCTTTGAGTTCTAGACTCGAGCATGCTAACCTAGGATTCATTTCTTCAAAGAATCTTTAAACAGCTCTTGTATTCTACAAATAGAAAGTATAAACATGATTCTCTTGAGCATAAAGTAAATATTATTTTGATTTTGAATTGATGATGAAAGCTGCATAACCAGTAATGACCAGTGCCTTATCTATTGGGCAAAAGAGTCAAATAAAAGTACATCCCCAGAAACCTTCTAACTCCAAACACACAAAAGCCAAATGAAGTGTCTTACAAATCATTCCTTTCACTCCACTACTCAAACATCAGATTCATGTGGAAGATTAAACCCTCAGAATATGTCCCAGAGATTTACTCTCTCCTTGAAAGAAACTAAGAACACAAATTCACAGCCACCTTGTAGCCAATACATTAAAATGCCTTACAGATTAACATACAAGAATTCAATACAAACATACAAAGACATCACTAATAATGGACATGGATTCCATTTTTCTTCATTGCAAAACCTCTGGTTTAATATATTTACAAAACCATGAAAATGACAAAAATGAGACTCAAAAGCCAAAATACTGCCTAATAGTGTTAATTTCACTATCCTTGTAACAATGGACAAGAAGAACAAATATAGGAAAAGAGAGTCAGTTACAGCCAACTGACACCTGCCAATTTTCCACAAAATATCTCCTTCATCTGCAACTGCCTTCATGCCTGTAATCATTTCTCTAACCAATTTGATTCTTTGCCCTGCAAAAATTTGATCTCATTCTATTTCTTGAAAATGCTCCCATGAATGCCTCTTAGTCTAATTTAAAATAAAAACTTCACAAACTATTGAGAGACTTTACAAAGTTTTTAAATATGCATTTTGCCTTTAAAATCTACACTTTTTTCCCCAGAACTTACCAGAATTCACCATGTGTCACAAGCTGACTGAATGCTCAAACTAACCCTAGCTTGACCAAGTTGATCTAGAGATTCATAGATTACTTCATTCTCTTAATCTCATAATCCATTTCCTAACTATGGTTACATCTGGAGATTCAAAGACATCCTCATTCTCCCAATCTACCAATGCATTTACTAACTGTGGTTTTATTCAGAGAACTAGTGAAATCCTTCATCTCCTAATATTTAGATGCATCAGACTTAACTGACACCCTATTTGGAGATTCAATGACCAAGGTGATCTCATAATCTCTAGATGCTAGTGACTTAACCACCAGCATCATGAGATCTGGTGACTAACCGCTCTCCCAATCTCTGAATGTTATCTCTAACTGTGGTTTAATCTATAGATCCAACGACCACCTTATCTTTGAATCTTGGAATGCATTTGACTTAACCGCTAGCATTATGAGATTACATGACCATTCATTCTCCTAATATCAAGAAGTTAGGCCACTAACCGCTACCACTTGGAGATCTGGCGACCAAGCTACTTAACTGCCATCTCTGAATCTCGAGATGTTAGTGCTAACCATGAGCTCATTCAGAGATTACCCGACTAGCCGCCATGTGTCCACCTCACCTCTATGTCAACTGCCAACTTTTTGCAAAATTATGTTTCTTTTTGGTCACTAGCACACATCCCAATGTACCACCCATGTGCACACACAAAGATCCTCCTACTCTTTTTTCACATCATTATGCTAGTGTTTTTCTATATAAACCATTTAAAATTTGCTCACCCCACCAATGTGGGATTAAACACTCAACGTATTTTAAATATTTCTATTAAAAATCTTTATGTGCACCTGGCTAGCAAGCACAAAGCACGAGCCCACACAAGTCAAGAGGCCATGCCTTGCCTCTTTCCTTCACTTTCATTCACTTTGAGCATATTTAATTTTAATTATGTCCCAGAACTGAATCTGGGTGCATGTGGGATAAACCCACATGCAACCCCTTTGTATTTTTCTCTTCCTCCTTACCTGGCCTACACATTTTTATCTTTGTTTTATTTCCCCCTTCTATGCAATGCAACATGCACACCATGGAAGTGATGCACACAACACCAAGCATGAGTGCGCACCCTTTGTTTACTTTTGCACAACCCTTCACAAGCAAGTACACACACCATGGAAGACAAGTGCACAACCCCTTAACATTTCACTTGCAAGTTAATGAAATGGAACTCACACCCTTATGAAACAAAGTGCTAACACCCTCCCTTTGGTACACACCACCCATATATTTGTGTGGACACCATAATGAATAATGTGCTGCATGGAAAGTCAAGTATTTGGTGCACTACATAAACATGGTGTGCATTGCACCTTCCTCTAAAACATGTGCACAATACCAAGAGAAGTGCGCACAACATAACTTAGGTGCACACCTTCTTTGCAAGGCAAGTATGCAACACTAAAACAAGTGCACACACCTCCTTTATGCCTGTATGCAACTTTACTTCTTGCACACCCCTTTCCTTTTATTTTATCCCTCCAATCCATAATTCCTTGGACATGTGCTCCGTCCATGTCCTTGTACGCACAACCCATCGCAAGAGGCAAACACACATCAACAAAAGAACACGTGTTGTATATTAAGAGATATGCAGATCACATTTACAAGACATGTTAGCATATTAAAAAGAAGGTGTGCTGGTATTTGAGGAGTGCACACACATCTTCTTTCATAGAAATGTTAACACAAAGTGTGCACACCCAAAAAAAGTGTGTATACAATACTGGAATATGACATTTTAATTTAATAAAACATGGCACCATTCAACCCACTGAAAATACATCAGTGCACACAACACTTTCATTGGGAAATAAGGCATTCAAAGCTGAAAAATGCACAACACTAATGCAATTTCGTGCATGAAAAGAGCACCAACCTGGGAGCACAATTCGAGGACCAACATTCCACACTCTAAATTTACCTTCAATTCACCCAAAATTCAGCCACTTAGTGAATTCAAACCATGCTATGTCAAAATTGTACTCACATTGTTCAGTTCATTATGCCTCTGAAAAATTGCCCATCAACATAACTGGCCTCTGGAAACAGCTTCAAAAACTGACCAAAAAGCCTCACAAAGACACACCATCTGAAACATACATTTAATCCAAACATGTGAAAACATGTGCCAAAAGGATTTGTAGAGAAATAATTGGGCCCCAAGATAACACTGATTAAACTTGGCCATTCAGAACACTGATTATGCCCATACTGCAAATCTGCATACAACACCTTCAAATCTGACTTAAAAACTTATTAGATGACACCCCCGTGATTTGAAACTCTAGATATGAATTCAATTTCACAAAAGGAAAATGAATCCATAATTAGCTTGCCCAGATGAGCAAAAGGTAAATTACAATTAAACTCCAAAGTCAACTCCTTAGAACTTTTTGAACTTTAAAAAAGTGAAATATTTAGAAACTGGATTTGGAAATGACTGAGAAAAGTGACCAAATGTTGGATTGGTCATGGTCCAAAAATCTCTAGGGAGATACACTTCCATGTTTAGAATGTGGAACAACACCCAATTCATCCTAAACTTAAAGCAGGTGCAACTTGTGAGACCTCAAAGTAGGCCATTTAAATTTTGCATTCTGCACATTCAGAGAAACTTAACAAATAGAAAACAAAATGGCCCTGATGAACCGATCAAACAAAGTCATGGGGGGCTTAAAATGGGCATGGAGACTCAATCTCATACTTGCAACACATTGCAAAAACCCTCATGTCATGACTACCAACTGGGCACAAGATGCAATCTTATGAAGTGGGCACTTTATGAAAATCTGGAAACACAGTGCACATTTTTGGAAATACCCCTAAATGGCTATCTCAAAAACATACCAAAACTGAAAATTGAGAGTTGAAACTTATTGGATATGCTCAATGATAAGTGATAAAAACATCCCCTAAGTTTTTCTTCATAAAAAACATCACAACCCTTTCTCCCTTGCATTGAAACTTGGCTTCTCACAAAGACTTTAAGGGCACTAACTTTCCTTTAGAGAATTTTTTTTGAATATGGACTCTAAAATATATCTTGAATTTGAGAGCTCCAACACAAACTACACTAATAGTGCCCCCTAGTGTTGTAGTAGTTACTGAAGTGTATAGGATGAGAGGGCATCCTAGTGTTGGCAGCATAAGAATGGGTGAGTTGGCTAAGTATTCTTTTAGTTTCTTGAAACTCTATTAATAGATTGGGTCCCACTTGAAGCTGATATCTTTACAAAGTAGATGTGTGAACGGTTGACATTTGTTAGTGCTATAATATGAATCTATAGATTGATTGTAGTTTTCCTTATAGTCTCCTTAGTTGCTTAAGTGTTTGGGGATGAGGCATTTCCATTATGGCTTTGACTTTCTAGGGATCAATCTTGATGCCTCGTCATGATACAATGAACTCCAGTAACTTTCCTGATGTTACTCCGAAGACACACTTTTTTGCGTTGAGCTTTAAGCCATAGTCATGTAGATGATCGAACACATGCTTAAGAATATCAAGGTGTTCTAACAATGTCTTTGATTTGGCTTGAATATCATCCACATAATCTTCAAGTATCTTTTATATCATGTCATGGAATATGGTTTTTATTTCTCTATGATATATGACTCCTACATTATTTACCCTAAGTGGCATCATATTATAGAAAAAGGTTCCCCATGGTGTTGTAAATGTTGTCTTATGTTGGTCTTCTTCTACTATGCGGATCTGATTGTATCCTAAGAATTTATCCATGAGTGATAGCATTTCATGACCAGCGGTGGCCAATGAGGTCAACGAGCATATCTATGTTCAGCAGGGGAAATCATCCTTTAGGCATGCTTTGTTAGGATCCCTAAAGTCTATGTTGATCCTAATTTCCCCTGATGGATTAGTCACTGGTACCATGTTGGAGATCCATTATGAGTAATCAATAGCTTGGATGATTTTTTCTTGTAGGAGCTTTTCAAGTTTTTCTTTAACCAATAAGGCTACCTTGGGATGCATCTTGCGAAGTTTCAGCTTGACTGGTTTTGTGCTCGGGTCTACTGTAAGGTGATCAATAAACAAGTTAGGATCTAGCCTAGGCATATGAGCATATGACCACATAAAATTTATGGTTGCCTCTTGGAGGAGTTCCATGAAAGCTGCCTCTTCACCTTTAGTCAGGGATGCTTCAATGTATGTTATCCTTGGACATTCTTCAGTCCCCAAGTTGATGGGCTTGGTGTCTTCGATGAGTATGGAGGACTGCTCCGGTCTATAGTTGTGGATAGGAGGAAGAGGAAAGTCTTCATCTTATAGCACCTCAAAGAGGTTTTCACTAGAAGATACACCCTTTGTTTTTACTTATTTAGAGTCAAAACATTTCCCAAAGGGGTTTTCAAAAAATGACTCATTCTTTTCTTTTTCATTTTTATTTTACGGCTAAAGACTTCCTCTTCCCCGAAGTATCCCTTGGGGTCCTACTAGTAGACATGTGTTGATTTGTGCCCCCAGTCTTGCTGTTGATCTGATGCTCCCATGAATCTTATGAGCACTTCCTCACTTCGAAACTCATCAATGTGTGCAATGCTTGGTTGGTACCAATCTACGAGTTTGGGATGGATGAGGAGAATGTCAATAAGGTTGATGGCGAGTTGGTGGAAGAAAGAGTTTTCCATGAAGGTTTCATCGCCGAATATATTATCGTAATATTTCTTCACTTCCTCTTCAGGGATGTCTTTGATTTCTATGATTTCATCCTTGATATTTAGGAGGGTAATGTTGGGCGCGTTGGTGGCCCTAGTCATGGTATTAGGGTCTAGTATATGTAGACAAGGGGTGTTAAATCTAAGGCCTCTATGTGTTGGGTTCTTTGAGACTTCCATTGGATCTTACAGGCCACCTTCTTTGGGTCCTAGGCTGGCACCTTGATAGTTCCATTGTTTTTTAGCCCATTTGTGTGATGTAGGGTATTTATCTTTGAAAAACCTAAGGAGCTTGGTGTCAGGAGGTGGGGGTTCTTTATACAACCATCTGTTAATATTGGGGTCCATCTCTTGATTATTCAGAATGCCATGTGAGATGAACATGGATGACCCATTTTCTTTACTTCAGGCTCTATTTGAGGAGGTGTTCTTTGGTGGCATGAGTGCCCTTGGGTATGTGGAGCAAGCAACATGAACCCTACTAAAAAGGCATCAATCAAAATTTATATTCACCACAGCTCTTGTTGATCTTGACAGTGGAAAAGGGTGGAGGCACATATTATCTGTAGATCATAGTGGGATCAGGATGAGCTAGCAACGAAAGTGCCAATATTGATTCTAGGATAGTGGGTGTAATGGGGAAATGATTCTTCTAACACACAATAGTATGCAAAGGGTTGGGGATCAGTGTGGATGGTGACTTCAGTGACTTGATGTGGAAATTTAATGCACTAATGGTAGGTGGATGGGATGACTTTAATGGAGTGAATCCAAGGTCAGTGAAGGAAGATGTTGTAGGGGAGATCAAGACCAACAACATGGCAGATGGTTTCTTGAATTTCTAGGCCCAAATTGATGGAAAAAATGGCGCCTTCTGATGTATTCTCTAACTTATCATAGGCCTTGATGGTGATAAATTCATGTGATATATCAACCTCTATGTATCCCACTTGTTGGATGAATTTCAATGTGCACAAGTTAAGGTTTGAACCATTATCTATCATGACCCATTTGACAACAAAGTCATTTACTATAACGATGATGTAGAGAGGTAGATTTTGATCGAGTTCCAAAGATGGCATGTAGGAAGGATTGAAGAAAAGGGCACAAGATGCAAATAGATACCCCACGAGGTTCTTGATTTGGATGGTGTTAATGTCTTTGGGTGCCTCTTAGAGGGTGTTATTAAGGATTTCCTGGTGGATGGAGATGTGTGGAGAAGGTCAAGGATAGAGATTTGGGTGGGGGTATTCCCAAGGTTTTCCAAGAGGTTGTATTGCGCATTGGTTGTGGAAATTGTACTAGCACCGATAACAGATATCCTGCCCCTATGGGTGGTGACTACACACTGACTATCTTCACCTTTGACATATATGATGTTTACAATGGGCTCAACTTGAGAGATGCATCCAACAAACTTATCATAATTGATGTAAGCAGTAGTATAGTCTTTTCCATCAGCATGGTCACCTTTCTTTCCTTTTCCTTGGCTCAGGGGTGGCGGGTTAGTATTGGCTACATTCTTGCCAGTGTTGTGTTGAGGAAACACATTTTGATAGATTGTAGGTTGGTATTGGGTGATGCTTGGGTAGGCACATTGATTGTGATCTCCTTTTTGTCGATAAGATCTTGGACATAATGCTTGAGTTTCATGCATTTCATGATGGTGTGTCCCATGACATGGTGATAATCACAATAGTTACTATCCTTGTACCATGCTAGTTTGGGGGTTGATTCATCGAATCGATACATTTAGGGATAAATGATCAAGTTCACATTGGCCATTCAGAGGAATATTATGTCCAAAGGTTCACTGAGGGGGTGAATGTGCACTTTTGGTTATTTTGGATGCGTGGTTTATTTTGACCTTGGGAGACTGATATGGCATTGGCTTGATTCGCCTGGTTTTGGTAGTGTTTTATGGGTTTTTGGTAGGATGGTGTTTGTTGCTGATAGGGATGTGTAGGTAGTGTAGGACTGACCATGAAAATTTGGACATGCTTGGTGGCAGTGGCTCCATCTATAATGACATTCTTATTTTTATTCCATTAACGAGACTGATCATTGTTAGGCTTATCTTGAGAGCTTTCTTTATAATGCTTGATTGTACCATCATCCAAGAGGCCTCTTTCACTATCCATTTATTTTTATTAATGTCCTGATAGGTTTATATACAATTCATATGTATGAAGTGGGATAACTTCGAGTGTAGATTGTTAATGAATATTTTTGTGAGATGTTTCTCTGGCGTTTGGTATGACAACCTTGTGGTGAGGTTTTCTATCTTTGTAGGTAGTCATCCAGGCTCTAACCTCCCTTTTGTTTTAAATTGCATAAGTCCAAAAGGGACATCTCATTTTTTACATTGTGTGCATATTGTGTGCTATGAATTTCTCAAAAATTTATGCAAATGTTGTGATTGACCCATAGAGTATTTTATAGAACCATTCAATAGCAGTTCTTCCAAAGCTTTTGGGAAAGAGGTGCATGAGAAAATTGTCACTATAAGAAACCTCTTGGAAAGCCATGTAAAATTCCTTAACATGGATGAGTGGATCTCCCTTCCCCCTATACTTGTCAAATTGAGGTGTCTCAAAATGCTTGGGGAAGGGGATGGTTGTGATGGACCCGTCGAAGGGGTAAGGACAAGCCTCTTCAAACTTGAAGGTCTTGCTTTCTATTCTAGCTCTGAGCTCCTTGAGATAATTCTTCATTTCTTCCCATTCTAAATTAGCAGGCATTGGAGTGGGTACTCCCATGGGGAAGGGATCTAATGGTGTAAGCGAATATGGATGGTTTAGCGAGGGATATTGGGGGATTGGATAAAGGTATTGCCCTGATATGTAGACAGACTAGAATGGATTCTATGGTGATGGATGGGAAAGGTATTGTTGTTGAGATGTGGAGGTGTAATGTTATGCATGGTATGGTGTTGTTTGTTGTTGTTGGGGGATGAGGGGATGTTGTTGCTATGTAGAGAAGTACTGCTATTGTGGAGGAGGATGGTGAAATGGGGTGGATTACTGATGTGATTTTCCTTGTGCTTGACTAATGTAGGTAGGGTACATTCCTACATTCGTGAGTAGTGGAACGGTTCCTTGGATGTTGGTGATGGGAGGTGGTTGTGCAAGATAGATGAAAAAATGAGAGGATCTTTTTTACTACAATGGTGGTATAGTTTAAGAAGTAGCGAGTCACATGGATAGATAATTGGTAAATGTGGGAAGAGATGCTATTTGAGGTGGTGGTCCTTGTGTTGCAAAATGGACAATAGGTTGTATGCTCATAGGATTATAGATATAGGACCAGATTTGTATCCCTAAGGCGTTCATTTATTCTTGATTAAAACTCCAGGAAGATCCAATCCTTGTAGCAGGTTGTGATGTAGGCACAATGATGGGAGTTTGTGATGTGAATGGATGATTCTAAGGTCTATTAAGAGGCATCCCTATTGTATAAAATGGTTGATGGGCTTCCATACTGGTAGCAAAAGGAAAGAGGGATACTTGGGTGGTGACAAGTGGACCTTGTGCTTGAGTGAAGGCTTTCTATGTGGTAGAGGGATGTTCTTGCACTGCCCCTTGGAAGAGTGGTGTTGATGTGGAGGCTTGGCTCATGAAAGGTGGAGATATTTCTTGTGTAGAGATTTGTGTGGGAGTGGTGGTTTGGGATGTTGTGGGTGGGGGTGGTGCTCCCATGATGGAAAAAGGAGCGGATTGTTTCATTGTGTTTATAATGAGGTTTGTGGAACTATATTGTAATAGGTGAGGGATAGGTGAGGCCACCTGGGATAGTTGTAAGCTAGGGTCGATGATTTGTTGGATGACGGTGGGGTAGGTGTCAATAGAGATGTGTATGGGTTTTATGGGATTGAAGGGATGAAGTTGTGGTAGAATGGGAGCACCCTCCTATGCGTAGTTTGCCAAGATTGCAAGATGATTTTGAGCTATGATTGCGCTGACCATTTTTTCATGGATAGGATGACTCATGAATTCTTTTGTGGATCTTGTGGTGGGTGCTTCAGTTGGATTTTCCTATACGTTCTTGATTTATGGTAGTTGTGGGTCATATGTTACCATTGCGCTATTAGGATCATTAGGATCAAACCAACTAGTGGTGATATTAGGATCCATATTATTTTTCTTCTTTGATCATATCTTGACATGCATGAAAAATGCAAGTCCTCAGATGGAGAAATGAAGATGTAGATGATGGATGAATGTAAGGCATTTCTAAAGATGGGGATAGGGTAGTCCTAAGGAGACCTAAGGACAAATGTAAGATTTAGGATGAACCTGGATGGACTGAAGGATGCTTTGATTGTGATTTGAATGGGATGATGGGGATATTCTATGAGCTAAGGATTACTTGGTGCATAATGGGAACGAGTTTCCCTTTTCCTGGTGTAAGATCAAATGAAATGGGATTGTCAACCTTAGATAGACTTATGATCTTCAAAAGATGGGATCCTTGTCAATGCAGGCCAATCTTTGAATCAAGATGATGAGGCCTACAAAGATAAGTACTAGCTACCCTAGACAATGCTTAGTCAAAAGGGTGGAGCTATAAGATGATTTTGATTTAGGATAATGGTTTGAGCAACTCAAAATGATTTGGTGTTAGGTAGAGACTTGGATGATTTGAGTGATTTTTAGAATTTTTTTTTTGGATTTGGATTTGGATTTTTGGATTAAGGATGATGGATTGGATTCAAATGAGATTATCTAAGGGGATAATGTAAAATACACCTAAAGGATGATCTATGATGAAAAAATGAAAGGATGTTGAGATATTTTTGTGGGATTTAAAAGGATGTGGTGTGTGATAAGCCAACTAGTCTTCACTTTCATGGGTAACAAAGTGATGGTTTATCTGGAAGCGTGCACCAAACTACATGATCTTTGCATTGTAGGTTACTCGAGTTTGTCTTGATATGTGGTTTCTTCCTTGATTGCAGTTAGGGTAGGTTGATGATCCTTGAGTTTGCATTCTACAAATTTCTTCTCTTGATCAACACGGGAAATAGGAGATTTTCTTTCTTATGCTTCACAAAATTGGTAATATCTCGAAGGATGTTGGATAGATCAATATCTCATGACAAATGATTCTTAGAGAACTTAGGTTTAATTTGGCTTGTGTTTTGGTTTCTTAGGTGATCTCTTCAAAGGAAATGACTCAATTTCAAGCATCCAAACCAAGAAAAGATAACAGTCACACATTTGAAAACAATCTGGAAAGGGACAAAGCAACCTCACGGGAGACAAGAAATAGTGACAATGTTTTTGAAGTGCATATGTTTTGAGAGGTTCTTATTGCAAATAGTCAAGCATAGTTACTACCTTAAGGACTTGGTTGACTATGAAAATCCTCACTCGTTGACTTAGGCACACTTTAAGAGATAATCAGAATACGGTCATCACAAAGCACACAATGGCTCTAGTCATGATGTCATATTATCTGACTCCAAATGCTCAAGAAGGCACGATATGGAAAGTGTCTTGGGGAGGTTACTATCCTCCTTGCACTTGGATTATCAAACTTTTGGGGGTGAACTAGGTAGCTTCTATTTTAATGAATTTTATTGAGGGTCTATGTTCAAACACACTCTTTGTGTTCACGTAAGATCAATTTAGGTATATATCCCCATAAATCACATTGGCACAGGTAGTCACATAAACATGATTTAGACCACGAGGCCCTATTGATGTGTTAGGTGAGAGCTGAGTATAATATCAAATTTTATCCTGCTTCCAAGGCTTCAACCCCAAGAAGTAAATTTGATTAATCTGAGTTGGAGTGGTGGGCTTACATGTTGTTCTCACATGGGTCGTTCCTGAGATTTATTTACCTCAACCGATAGGCCCATCTAAAGGATGAAATTTAAAGCATAGATTGACAATGAAAGGAGTCTAGATTTTTTATTTTTCCTCAAGGGGAAAAGAGCATACTCTCCTATCTAATGTTTTTTTCTCCCATACAAATCAAACACACTTTTTCATTCCCAAAATCCCTATTAAAGCATAAAATCAAGTGGGTCTAGGTTTCTGATTGTCTCAAAGAGACAAGAGCATACTCCCCTATCGCTTAACAAGATGCTGCAAGTGGAATTTTTTTAAGATGCCTAAGAAAAAAGATTAATGAGAAGACATGATGTTTATTTTTATCTCCTAGGCAACATGAAACACCAATAAGATTAGTAGTTTCCAAATGATTCTTTGGCAAGCGTCGTACAACCAAAAAGATGTTAGTAGTTTGAGATGTTGATGTCTTTGAAGAGATTTTTTTTTGTGAAATGACCTACAAAAATATGTTAGATCCTGCAAAAAAAAGGTCAAGGACAAGAGAAGCCAAAATAATCACCAAAATCCAAAAACATTAAGATTTAAAGCTCCAAAAGTGCTCTCTATTTCTGATACGAGTAAACAGGGAATGAGATTTTATGTGCAGACTTGTATGAGGATACACACAGAGTAGTACAAGTAAACACTTAATGTAGAGTTCTAGTATGAGAATATACCATGCTTAGGACGATAATTCCCAGGTTGCAGTACGAGAAAATAGGGCCAAGCAAAGTTTTAGAAAAAAATACTGACATAAGGGGCTAGGTCCAATACAAGTATTCTCAGCTGGTAGTATGAGTATACTCAGTACGCAGTATGAGTAAAAATGAAATAATGAGCTTACTCGTATGAGTATTCTCACTGTTTTGTATGAGGATTGCCAAAGTTTCAAAAATGGGTGAAGAAAATCCTCAAATGCGGAACAATTTTGCGTGGTGGGTGTCCCACCAAGCATGCCAAAATGTAGATGCAATGAACCTAACTTGTTGGGAGCATGTGTCGACAAGAAAATGTCATCTTAAAACATGCATGCAACATATGAAAAAGATTTAAAAACACCACCTCTAATTGAACCAAAATGGGAGCACCCAAACCACATTTGATTTTTTCATTTTGGAGAATGTGGATGTGCTCTCCAAACACAATGAGAAGATCCCCAAATGCAAGATAAGATGATTAAATTCTAAATGCAGGCTAAGAGGGATCACAAAATGGTGCAAACCTAGTATGAAGAACTAGCTTGCAACAAAGGTTTCCAAATGAGCACGAGGATGGAGATTAAAACTATAAATGCTATGCAAGATTGAGATTCTTTAACCATTAAACATGACGTGTGATTTAGATTGAAAAGAAACTACAATGATAAGTAAACTAAGATTCATTCACCATTATGATTATGCTATGCAAGATTGAAAGAAAGAACAAGAAACTAACATGCTAAAATGCTATAAAATTCTAGAGCTAAACTAACATGATAACAACATGCATAAAATTAATTGATGATTTTCTCTTGGAAGGGCCTCTATTTATAGATCTTTTGAAGGAGGAAGAGGGCTTAGATGAGGTGGCATCTATGTGGCATCCACATAGGAGCTACATAGGAGACACATAGGCTAAAGATGATGGCTATGATGAAAGGTCAATTTGAGACAAGATGGGCATTTAAGGTTTGAGTGGCTCAAGGTTGCTCACATGTGTGAGAAACTTTGGGGAAGAGTGTGGGGACAAAGAGTTGGAGCATTTAAGGAAGTTTGGTGGCTTCCTTGAGAAGAGTTTCTCACACATGCATGAGAAACTCATTAGCACTAATGAGGTTAGGAATCACTTTTTAAGTGAGGTTAAGGGAGTAATTAGGTGGGAGAGTAGGTTTAGCAAGTGAGCTAATGGGTGTAGGCTAGGTTTTAGGTAGAAATTTAGATTAATTCAAATTGGTTTTAGATTAATCCAACCTTAGAAGAATATCAAGATGTGGATAGATTTAAATAAATAGAAATTTACACAAAAAGGGATTTATGGGGGGACATGTATTAAAAAAGGTTTAATACATTAGAGAGGAGAGTATTCAAATTAGATTTAAATACTTTAGACAGTGAACTAAACTTAATTAAATAATTATAATTAAATGGGTAGAGGACTATGACAATAATGATTAATTAATTAAAATTAATTATGATGTCACAAGGATTATTAATTAAATAAATTTAATTAATAGGAATATTTTTAGACGTCTACAATAAGAATCTTATTTGTGCATAATTTAAGGATTATTTTGTACCCATCTTAGTGTGTTTTCTATACTAGGGCCTCATATGACACTTAAATGATACCTAAATTCAAAGATGGATCCTCTAGCCTTTAAATCTTGTTCAAAATTAAGGTTAGTCCTTATTTCTAAGTGTGCTCCTCTATTTTTCCTCCAATCCAATAATTCATTTAATCACCTAGGCTCTATATTACTATTTGTGGCCTTCGTGACCTATCTCAATCTCATAATGAGTTATGCCTAGAAATTTGGCATCTACATACTATTTTCCTAGAACCCTACCCATATTTTGACTCATTGTCCAATGTATAGAACATCATTGGCATTTTATCCTTGAGGATAGTGGTCCAAATTTATCCCATTTTAATTCCCAAAATGATGTCAGATGTATATAAACACCTTATCTCTCCTCATCTAGGTAAGGAAAAATATATTTCAATCACATCCATTATTGTCAAAATTATTCTAGCAGTCGAGCATTCGAGAGCATCAAGTGCAAGGAAGAAAATCAAGTTCAAGTGCATTCAAGATCCTTCAAGTATTCTTCTCAAGAATTCAAGGTGTTTCCTTCCATAGATCTATCTTCATTCCACATTAGAGGCTAAGAAAATGAGTTTTCTATCAAGGAAGAAGATCCACATCTATCTACTTTAATCTAATTCTTCTCTCTCTTCTCCTTAATTAAACATTATGGAAAATTACAACATCTATTCCATGAGGTTTTGACTTAAAGTACATAACTTCCTTTTGGGTTTTTGTATTTAGTAAAATCTACTGTGTCAACATATTTGATCACATTCAAAGAAGCATTTTTCATTGCCAAGATATGACATACTTTATTTTCTAGATCCAACCTCTACTACATGACAACACACTTTCCTTTATTTCATTTCACTTCAAGGTTGATTCCTAAATAGGGGCTTGATTGAGGAAAAAAACTCTATCCAACCTTCTTCCCCATTTTTATGTGTGTAGGAATAGGTTACTAATTTGCCAGAAGAAATATGGAAAGATTGAGAGCTCTCAGAAATACCTTCAAATTTTGAGGCTGAAACCTAGGGTACAAAATGGTTTTGGCGACTTGTACCTGGATATAGAATGACATTGGCAATCTATACCCTCTAGATCTAGCTCAGATTTGGTAGGGAGTCAAGTTACAATCTCTAGGTTCTAGATATGCATTTATAAGTATTTTCGTGATCCCATATGTCTGATTTTCAAAACTGAAACAACATATCTCCTATTTTGATTTCAATAGCATATTAATATTTCTTACTTTGTATTTATTATCTCTTTATCATTCCCAATTTTAATTTTATATATTTAGCGAAGGATCATTATCTCATTTAGTGCTTGAATCTCCTCTTAAGCCTAGTGGGGCATCTTCCTTCTGAATGCATTTTGGCACAATCTGTGAAAAGAAGAAGTGATCTACCTCTTTGCATTGCTTCCCTTTTCCCACAATGCAAATATAAAGGGCGCTAGCTCATACTAGCTATTAAATTAACAAAATAAACATAATGAGTTTGTAATTGTAGGATAAGCCCTAACTAAAGCAATATATTAATTACAATAATATTGTATAACCATTAATAAAAAGAAATCGATTCAGTCCAACCTTGGACAACATAAAAAGAAATGATGAGTGGGGAGCATTATAGGAAGTAGAGTAGGAAGTCACAAATAAAACCAGCCCCAAAAATATGAAAAAAAAATATTTTAGGGCTCTTGACTTTGCATGGACTTACCCAAAAATTTAAAGAGCACATTTATGAGGTTTTCTCATGTGTGGAGAGCATGCATGATGACTAATCTGAAAACTAATTAAAAAAACTAGCAAATTATTGTATTCCAATTGCATTTCATGAGTAAAAAAATACACATTCCAAGGAATAGTGTATACCCATTATATTTAATGAAAAATACTAGAGATTTGAATAATAATGTTGACCTATTACATTTCACGAAAGAAAAACCACATATTACAAATAATATTTTATACCCATGATTTAATGACCATAGATGACAAATAGTAATGAAAAACCATTACATTTCATATTATATACCTAGACAAAGATATCAAATGGCCCAAACACACAATGATATACAAATAAATGATGGAAAAATACATCACATTGAAACCCTCAATGACATACAAGAAAATGATGAAAAGTACATCAAACAATAATGAAAACACATTAAATTTACAAAGTGAAAGAAATCAAATGACTCAAACCCTTGACGACATACACATAAATGAGGAAAGAATATATCTGACTCAAACACTAGAGGACATATAGATAAATAATGAAAGAGTGCATCAAATAATAATATATAAACATATTGCATTTCATATTATATAGTGAAATAAATTGAATGACTCAAATAGTCGACAACATACAAAGAAATGAAGATACATTAAACTTAAACCCTCAATGGCATACAAATATATGATGAAATAATTTACGTCTCACTCAAACCCTCGACGACACACATATAAATAATGAAAACATACATATAAAATAATAATGCAAACACATTAAACATTTCATATTATATTACGAAAGAAATAAAATGGCTCAAATCGTCGATGCCACATAGATACAAGTAAGAGATATTTTCCACAACAAGTCAAATTGTGATATTGCTATCAAGATTCACCCGTGTAATTGTTTGAGTTCAACTACATCAAGTTTCAAACCTCAAAAACATACATGTAAATGATGAATAAAAACATCAAACTCCAACTAGTAATGAGTAGAAGCAATGTTTACAACAACATCAAAAGGTTAAATTCGAGTGAAAACGCTACGTGAATGTTCATTGAAACCGTCAATGACTTATTGAGAAATGATGGACGTGGGATCCATTCGTGGGAAGAAGAAAAGATTGTCATGGGGGAAAGAAGTCCTAAAAACAACAAAAAAAATATATTTTAGGGCTATAGGGTTAGCAAGTGCTAGCCCCAATAACATTGGCAATGTATCATTCCCCACACGGTTATAGGTGTTGAGGTGTTTATGGATGGGAACTCAAATGATTTTAACAAGATGTTGAACAATTTTTGGAAGGTGTTGATAGATTCCAATGAGATGTTGAACAATGTATAGAAGGTTTTGAATGATTTTATGAAAACCCCATCCTAATGCTAAATGATCAATGATCATGTGCCCACAGTCAATTAGTTTTATAATTAAATATTTTTTATTTTAATTGAACATTTTTTTATTTTTCTATTAGGGGATTTATATTTTTTATTATTATCTGGTGACTGGTTAATGGTGCAAATGGTGGCATGTGTCGGGTGGCAATTTGAAAATGCCGCTTCTTGACCCTTCAACGCTCAATGATATATAGAGGAAGTTTCCTTAATACCCAGAAGCCAATAAATATTTTTTAAGATCTCAACTTGCATACAAAAACAACAACAAAAAATCATCGAAATCCGACATATAATTTAGACTTTACATATACATAAAAATAAAATGTCCAAATAATAATATAACATAGCTTAACACACCCACACCTACCATTGTGTGCTATCTACAAGTTCCAATGTGATCATCGCAAGCAAATTCTGACAGAAATGAAAATATCACGTTGTATTTAAAGATCAACAAATGGGTAGTTTGTATTAGGATAGTTGTACCCGTTTCACCCATACTGTATGACTTAAAATGTTTGGTCTATACGCATTACTACTATGGCAGTTATCTACTCCGCCTTTGCCATTCCAAAGGGTAAGTGAAGGATACGTCTACATCCAATTTATTTGTTGCTGAACAAGTCGTATTTCTCCAACTAATCTACAGCCAAGGGAATTATAGTATTTGTGTCAACTCGTAGAAAGAACTGTTGTTGGCAACTTGGCAGAGCTTGTTTATTTATTCATTCGTCCAGTCCCGGAGACATATTTCCGAATGTCGGCAAACAAACACTCATATGCGGTGTCCTAAAAAAAGCTTTCCATTGGCGGCCGTCCTTTGCTTTATCTGCTTGAACACATTCACAATGAAATGAAAACTTTTTTTGGAATAGGCCTATTTTACGATAAGACTTTTTCTGGGATTAATTAATCGTGAAAATGAAAGTTGAAATAATCTATCTTTTGGATCTCATAATGTGGAATTGAAATAAGGATTATTTTTCATTTTTTTAATTAATTTGAATAATATGTATTTTTAACTTATTAAAAAATTATAATTATAAAAAAATATTTTCTTACAAATTTTAATTTTTGAACTTATCATTTTTGTTGCTGGTTTTTTAATTAATATATATATATATATATGTATTTTTAACTTATATATTTTTAAATTAAAATATGTATTATTAACTTTCAAATAATAAAATTATTAAAAAAAAAATTATAAAAAAATAAGATTATAATCCCTTAATTGTTCACGCACATACCTTAAAAACTTATACATTTTGTTGTAATTTCGAATCCATAAAAAGCTTATTCTGGAATAAAAAATGAATTCCAAATTTTTTTTTAATTAATTAATCCAAGCATTG